>JAOEHX010026429.1:0-13529 GCA_025448015.1 Bolborhynchus lineola | reverse complement strand
AAGAAACAGCCACCAAAAAAGAGAGAATAGACCCCCCCTCACTATTCAGAAAGTCCTGTCTGATGGCACACATTCCAGATATTTCTAAACAGAAGTGGTATCAGCAACTGGTAAATCAAGAGCAACTGGATGAACTCCTCTTTTTTCGCCTTTCTCCTTCCATTTTCCTGGGAGACTCATTTGTATTATTTCTGCACGCTCATTTCTCATATAGTCAAAAGACACATAGCTATCTTTATGGTTTGAATACATACACAAATATATGAGTTAATTCTATTCCATGGTTAAAAAGATAAAAAGGTTATTTTCATGAGGAGTTTGACCAGAGAAGAAATTTTATAGTTTTAAAAAGCATAAAGAAAGAGAAATCTAGCCACAGGTAAAGCAGGTCTAATGTAGAGAAGACACGGCATGCTTTGCAAATGCTAATGTATGTGACAGAAAACTATCAATCTTATTTCTCAATAGAAAATTTTAAATTCCAATCTTAAATGATTTACCAAAAATTACACAATAAGTGCCTGCTGAGTTCTGAAAGTAATCCCAAACCTAATCCCCACACCACAGTCAGGAACTACTTAAGGAACATATTTTTTGCCAAAATTGTGCTTTCCCTTGGCTCAACACCCTCTAAATTTATTATATTGTATTTCCTAAGCAGTGGACAGGGATGAGTGCAGACTGAAGCTGTTCCCCCAGTCTTCACAGGCCAGCCAGCCCCGTGCAAATCTCAGTTGCCTTTTCCTCCCTACGAGCTTGTTCCCACCTCCTGTCATAGAGTCGGGCACAGTCATTCTCCATGTGGGAGCCAAGTCTTGGAGAGATGGTGTTAAATGGACAAAAATAATATTTATACCTCATTAAATATAAACATTTACCTCATCTTACAACGCGACACTCAGGAGCAGAAGGACTGTGGTCTACTGGTCATCCATGCCCTCACCAAAGCGTAGGATGCCCAGACCCACAGTGTGCCACTCCAGAGTCACTCACTGGGACACTGGGATGCCACCAATGAGGCACAGGGTTGCCCAGGCAGGAGCTGAGGCATAGTGGCCATGTAAGGGAGGCAGCTCCCCTCAGCGCTGGCATTGAGCCCAGGCTGTCCCTCTCCGACCCCAGTGCCACTGCAGTCTTTAAAAGAGCCTCTGTAAAAATTAAATCCAGGTTTGAGTGAAGAAATGTGTGTTTGGGAAATTTTTATGATTATTAAATATAGTCACTACTATGTGTAAATTAAACTGGATGTAAGTATTATAGCAGGAATCATGGAGACACTGTGACCTACTGCACTGCCAATTCTCCCTTATGCTGATATGATTCTTAATTATCTTGAGAAACTGTGCACCAAACAGCATTTTTAATCTTTTTACATCACCTATTTATTTGCTTATATTTAGCTGCAGGTAGGACCAATATTTTCTGGATCATCGTAAAGGCAATCTAGGCTGTGGTAAGGAAATTTTATACATCTCAGGCCTACTGTGCAGTAATGGAGATGCAGCTGAAGAGGGCTTGGTACAGTCACATCACTGAATTCAGTAGAAAAATTAATTCTATTCTAGAATTCAGGATGCTGATAGTCAATGGAAAGAGTAGAAGAAAGTACTCTGAGAGGATGGGATGACATGAAGCATCACTCACATGCTTATCACCCAGACTGAGAGGGGCAGTCAGGACTGGGAAGGAAAGTCTATTCTGATCCCTGTATAAGGGCATTTCTATCTTCTTTCTGTGCCCTGATTCCCCAGTTGTAATTCCCTAGTTACATTGAGAATTTCTTTTTCATCTTTCTGTTTTGACAGTAGATTTTTCCAATTCTGTACAAAAGCTAGATAGAAACTAATTCCACCTTAACGGTGTGATTTTATTCAAGTATCATAATTTAGGACAAGAAATGGAACAAATATGAGCATTATGTAAACACTGTCCATCTTGTTTTAAAGGAGCTACAGTCCTGCAGAAATAAAACATGATTGTTTTAAGGACACTGCAATTTGTATTAATAATAGACTGATTAAGAGTGAACAGACAGCACTATTTAAAGAAATCCTCAGCTGTTTTTTACACAGGAGCTGGTATTTTCATATAGTATTTTGCTTGCAATACTACCTGCATGTCTCAACAGTAAGCAATATTTAGAACAATAGCTGGACTAGAAAAAGTAACAAAATAATAAATCAGAAAAAGATAAACTCTGTAAGTAGTGCTTAGAAGCTTCAATTCACTAGAATACAAATAAAGTAGTAAATATATTTTTTCCCCATTTAAAAAAAGTGAGTTAGAACAAGCCCATAGAAAGGTGATTGATGGAGTATGGCCATATTATAAGCAATATTCTGGAAATGTCTCAACAGAGAGCCCATAAATTTGAGTTCACACATCCCTGGCTTTCACAGATCACAGTTCCATAGAGCAATGTCTTCTATATGACCTTCCTCTGTCATGCTTGCTTTATGCCTTGTCTCTGTCTTAATGCAGACACTTGTACCAGGATTTTTAGCAAATCGATAGGGAGGGGCAAACAAGGACCAGGCAAAAGGTTACCCCAAACCTTCAAATGAACTGTCTGGCTAGAATCCAGTCGGTAGTCAAGAAATTAAATATGCTTTCAAACTCAGTGGATCACATTAAGAAGAAGGGAAGAACTCTTATTACTAATGCTGGACAGAAAGGGAGAGTGGTATTTTTGCCTTCCCTTGTGTCTACATACTGTAGATACACTTTGAGCCAGCCTCTGAAGCTCAGGAGGTTAAAAGAAAAAGGATGTGAAGGCTCAGAATTGATTTGACTTGCCAAGTTAGTTAAGGAGGAAAAGTCCTATGGGAAGAGCTCAGTCATCAGGGAAAACTTTTAAAAATATCTTTATTTTCTATGTAATCACAGTGTCCAAACTACTAAGAATAAGTTATAATAGCCATTAGTTTAAGTTCAAATGCATACAGAGTCTGCATGACGCAAACTACAGAACAAAGATTTCAACAACATATAACTGATATTTGAGATTTGGTTACATATCAAGTGTAACAAATAAATTCCTAATTGGGAAGCTGAAAGTTTGTAGGAATGCTTTCACATCATTAATCATCTCACAAGACTAATGACAGAGAACAGCAAATGAGAAAAGCTATTTCTACATAAACATAAACAGGAATATCCAAGAAAACAGATTGTGCCTACTCAAAATTGCTTAAAAAGAGACAAAGTGAAGATAGCTGGATGATAAAAATCAGATAGCAAATAAAGGACTACACAGAAAAAAAAAAAAATCTACTCTTTCAGCAATTTTGTTTTATAAGGAATTTTAATTCTCTGAGACTTGCTATATTAACTCTCCAACTGTTTCATGTAACATAATATTTTTGAAAGACCATTCAAAATGGTTTCCTTTCACAACTGTGTATATTCTGAACTCTGGTACATTTATAATACACTATGAACATTTACTTCTACTTTTAAATGGAGATTTACTTTAGCAATACGTTTGATCTGAACTTGGTTTTAATTACCTGTATAGTTTGTCATAATAAATTGGGCTACCTTCCATCATATTACTAGTATGGCACAAAACAAATTAATATAAATTGTAATATACTTAAAATACTTTACTTTCACATTTTACTGAAAATGAATAAGGTAGTGGAACAAATCTTCCCATAGCATCACCATTCTAGTTTTAATTATGGCTTCAACTGTTGAGACCTCACTTCTGGTAAGAAAGTAGATTCTAGTGACATGTAGTGGAACGTTTCAAGGCTAGAATTAAGGAACATTTCCTGAGATCATATTAAGAGAGCTGCAATTGGGACAAAAAAATATGTCTTTTAAGCATTTATTCAGGCATCTAAAATACATAGCTTAATTGGGACTGGATGAAGTCAAACAGGATTATGTGTTGCCATACACCCAACCTAAGACTTCTGACTTGGAAGCAGGATCTGCATAGTAAGAATTGCAAATCCTACATATGTAGCAGTACAAATAGAATAAATCTGGAAGTGTTTAGGAGACTGTAGGGACAGAATACATGCTGATTTAGCAAGAACAACAAAAAGCTCATGCACCATTGGGAAATATTTCTGAAATACAAAAATTTGCCTAAAATACATTCTCAAGGTTTACCAAAACAAATTTATCATAAAATTTCATACAAAATATTGAATCTGGAAAATAACTTTCTGTACTGAACCGGATGCTTTATAAAAAATAACAACTTGAAGTACTTTTGAAAAGCTGAGCTCATGACTGAGAAAGGATATTATTTATTGCTCTGACCGGGTGAACATCAGTTTAAGAAAAAATCTCTGAAAGGACCCCAAATCTAGGCCATGTGAATTAATAAGTTCAAAACTTTATTTTTAGTGCTCTGAGTAGGTGAACATCTGTTTACCTGGAGTGTCTGACTGGCTTCCATTTTGATAACCAGATGACAATCAGAGGTGACTATCAAAACTAGAGTCTGGGTGGTAAAATGATATAATTCTTGATAGTATTTTTATTAGGGATATTCAACAATGAATTTAGAAGTATCAGATTGTTCCTTTGGATTTATATCAATAGATAGACTACTTGGAAAACTGTTTTTATATACAGTTTAGTTTAATTTTTCCTTCCTAAGTACTACTGACTGCCATATACATGCGCCCACAAATATCTATATGGGCATTGAAAAATTGTATAACACATGCCAATGTTGTTTTACAGGACAAATCCTTAGCTGCATATATTTATTTCACACTCACAGTCTTTGTTGATGCTGGAAACTATGGATTTACTGAAGTACAGCTATGTCTTCTCAATATTACATCAAACACAGTGCTTACACATATTGTATTGAGCATATAGGACCTAAAGTATTGAAACAACAGGAATTTCTTTAATAGTAGCCATAACTAATTTTGTCATCAAATTCAAAGACAACAGGGCTAAACCTCTGGGACTAAGCAGGGTAAATCTGAGATTGTACATAAGAAGATACTATTGTTCAAAAATTTATGTTTGGACAACTCAATAGTCTCTTGGTTTTGTGCCTAACAGATAGCAAAGATGATCATGAATGAAAAACCTTATGTTACCTTAAACAAGAAGTCTGTAAAAGCTATGGATGAAAATTCTTCTACCTACTGAAACTAATAACAGTCTTCCATTTCTAACAACAGGAAAAGCGTTTAATTCTATAACTCTTTGTCTTTTGGAAAGCACCCTCAATATTTATTATCTCTGCACACCTTTTCTTACATGCAGCTGTTGTTAGTGCAACTGATTACAGTGCTGTAAGTAACCAGCAGTGTAAACTGCTGAAATTCTGTTCAATTATATACCAATAACTAAAGATCTACCCAAATATATATACCAGCCTCATAACTGTGACGTGAGCATGCTGAAGCCCAATCCCATTCTGTGAATTCATTGATGCATCCGTTTCCAGCATAAACTACCACCTCTGTTTACACTTATACAAGACTTAAATCCTTGTCACATTCCATAAATCATGCTTTTTATAAGACAAAGAACGCTATATTCCTGCTAAATATTTTATAATCTTCAAATAGTCAACTATCAAGTGAATTTGGAGTTATTGCACAAGTAGTAATATAGAGAAACCTCTATGAGAAACATTTGGCAATTATTTCAAATTACTTTGTTTATCTTGTCAGATTTTTCTTGTCTTTAAATTGCATCTTATCCGCTTCCAGAATGAAACATACATGAAAGGTATTTCCACCTGAATAGAAATTTAAAGTGACCATGACTCTTAGTACAGTCCCAAGACAGAAAAAGTGACACTAATGAAACATGAAACATCATGAATTAGAGGTAGTAAAATATTTAAACTTACTTGTAGCTATTCTGTAACTTATGACACCCAGTTCACAGTAGAAGTGTACAAGAAAACAGATCAGTGTTTTTTTTTCTTCAACACTTTGTTAAAAGTGCCCAGTTTTTCAGTGGACACATCATATTCATCTCACAATTTAGAGATTTTAGAGCATTAAATTTATAGCAAAGAATCTTACTGAGCCAATGTTTGGTAAACAGATAGATTAAAATAGAATGATGAAAAATTCTTAAGACGCCATTATTCAGTGTTTCTGGACTGAGCTTCTGCCTGGTCATACCTAAGCTGGGAGAAAGGCTTTAGAGCATTTAGATGGCTATTCAGCAGCAATAGTCAGGGACAAGATCTAATTAATCGTAAAATAAAGCTTGCAACACTTGCAAATAGGATTCTATAAGTTAATTTCTAATGAGGCTTAGACTCCTAACCAAGATACCTGCTAGTTCTAGCCCTAACATTTAGTATGATTAATTCTGCAGAATTAAGCTGCAGGATAGACTTTATATAATTTTTAAAGTATGATTAACCAAGATAATTTTTACTGAACTCATGTTCTATAGTTTTGCTCATGAATGTTCCATGTTCTGAACACAAATAATTGTAATACATTTCCCATTTCTCTTCCTTTCCTTCATTAATATGATTTTTATATTTCTCTATAACACAGTGAAATCATTTATATCCTGTTTCAGTTTCCTATCTGATTAGTTCTTCTCCCCACAGATATAGTTTTGCTGAACCATAATGGTATCAGACAGCACAATAAAATATAAAATTTGCATATAATCATGTAGGCAGAGATAGAATACCTGCAACTCCTATTCCTTTCAAAGAAGCTGTCGTTGTTTAATACCTTTAGAAGTTGCACCACTATTTATATTCAGCAGAATACATTATCGTAGTATACGCCATTGGATAGTTACCAGTAGATGAATGCACATTGTAAAATAAATATCAGAACTGGCACAAAAAGGAATACTTTCTTTGCAATCCATTCTTGTCTCCAGGATAATTATGTAATCCTTAGGCGATGGGGAAGTCTGAAAAGATTCTGAATTAAAACTTTCACCTTTCTCTAGGTTTACAAGAGTACCACTGAAAGGACATGTATAAAGCGAAGGAGAAAACTCTGAGGAAAGCAGATTGAATTTCCATCAAGAATCCAAAAGATTTTAGTACTATCAGCAGGCTCAGATAAAACTCTATACATAAGCACTTCTCTGTCTTGCAAGAGTATATAATAGAAAAAGGAGCAGCAGATTTTGTTATAATTGTCAGTTCTATTCAGATAAGCATATAGTGGTACTATTCCCTCACATGAGGCATTTTCTGCAATTTATAAGGCCATTCGGAAATGTGAGAAAGCTGGCAGTTTATTACCAGCTGCATTTCACATAGTAGAGATGGTGCAAGTGATTTCCAGCTAGAATTAGAATGAAGTCTCCCACTGCTAATAACCACGTGGTCTAGTAGGTCGGATACAAAAGTTAGGTTAGAAGAGACTTAGAATCTCCTACATCATCCAAGAATCTTTATACAACATGTTGGTCTCACAACTACAGTTAAGAAGTTTTAGTGTTCCATGCACTGTTCCTATGCTCTAAATTAGTTCTCAATGAAAAGCAACTCAATTTCTTAAAGTACTGGGTATAGCAGTGTCCAGCAACATCTCTCCACAGGAATTACTACTTGTTGGCAATGTTAAATAAGCATTAATATTTGTAGTCCTCAATTACTACAACTTAATACAACCAGTGTGTTTGTAATAAACAACCAGAACAGCAAACATCATGGAGGAAATTAGTTTGAGTCTGAGCCTTGGGACAGTTAGAAAAGACTGTATGAAAGCTAATCTAGTTCATTGGAAATTCTGGGCCAATTTAAAGCTCGAGATGTTTCTTTCTTACTAAATGGGTATCTATTCCTCTCAGCCTTTTACCTTTTACCTATTTGATGACAAAATTAGAAACCACTGTGTGAAAATTCAACCACATGAATGGAAGTATTCTTCAGATGGATCAAAGGAATATTATAGCAGCTTTTCCTTTGAGCAGGGAGAAGCACCTGGAAGCAGCTTACAGTTACGCCAGTTCCCATGTCGCTTGTTAAGGATAAGATGGCACAAAAAGTAGGTCACAAATATACCACTTCACTTTGTGAGAACTGAGCCCTAAACAATTAAAATAGAGCTGCTGGAATAACTAGTGTGTGAAGAAGAAATGAAAAAGGTTAAATATTTGATGGAGTGGTGTCAAAGCATCCCATTAGTATATTGCCCCCACTTCATGGCTTTTCTGAGAAAACTTGTAAGCTCAGCAGCAGCACTTCAGTAGCACCATCTGAATACATAAAAACATTCTAGTGAAACTTGTGGCCAGAAAAACTGCATGAAACTGAGAGCAGGACATAAGCGAAAGAGAAGTTTTAAACATTTAGAATTCGATCATCTGAAAATGAGGTATTTTTTTAGTTTTCAAAACTGAAGATAATAACCTAAACTTCAAGCTCTCCCAACTTCCTGGTAGTGTCCACTCATACCCCAGAGCATTCATTAAATGTTTAACTACTAAATGGACTAAATGTCCAACAACTGCTAACTTTTCCTGCCTCAGCAATCCACACCTTGGTAAGGGAACTTAGATTTAAGAGTTGTTGCTGCTGAAGTGTATTAATATAGCCAAAGACAGTTTGGGAGCTGAGTAAGTGTCCCAGTCCTGCAAACAGATTATAATCCTCTAGAAACTCATTTGAATCAGAAGTGAAGTCACACTTTCAAGCTGTGGGTTTTTTTCACCTCATATCTACGGGTCAATGTAGGAAAATAACAGGTCTACTATTAACTGGACTTTATGGAGCAAGGAAGGGGCAATAAAGACGACTTTTGGCAGCCCTCATTCCTGGGCCAGAAGGTGGTGGTTCTGTCCTCCACACCAGGCTTTTGGGACATAGCCAAAACTAACATTTTGACCTATTACATGCTATTCTTTGGATAAGATGCTATAGATTCGGGTTCATTGCTACAGATTTCACTAAATATTTTGAAAACAGATGGGGATAACCAATGCTTTCTGGCCAGAATATCCTCTATCACACAACATGACTGCAATATACCTTCTGTCAACAGAAATAGGATTTCAACACTGAAATCTATTTTATCAGCCACTGCTGGTCATATCATAACTGCCATTCATATGACAGTCTCCTATCACTACTGCCATACCTTTACAAATGGATTCCCTCAAGAGATATGTGTATGATTTCAAACGTCATTACAGACTATAGAGTAAGCAGAGTCCTCATTCTCTCCTTTGAACTACTTGCCATCTCATTTTGAGCCATGGCAAATACTCAGCATGTTAGCTGCTTAACTTAAAGTAGCTGAGAAAGCAGCCTAATTTGTTTCCACTGAAACTTCACAAAGCTTGACAATAGTATTTCTTATATATTATTTTTAAAATCATAAAATACCAATAACTCTTTTCAAATGGCATAGAAATAGCTATGACAAACCAAAATCAATTATCATGTGACCAAATGCTTTGCTGAGCAGTAAACTTACTTTGTGGGCTTTTCTTATGCTCCACAACAGGGAGTTTCAGACTGATCTAAGCTAGAACTATCTTTCAGCAAAACAGTAATTTGGATTATTTTCAATTAAAAATTACCGAATCATTTTCTCACTTTACCTAGCTATACTGAAAACAGAGGCACAAGAAAATGCTTTAAACATGACTTTAATGTTTATTTGATACTTCTATTTCTACATTTCTAAAGTCTCAAAAATACCCCAAATCAAATAAAACATTCTTTAAAAAGAACACAGTAGTCATCTTCCTGATGGCATACAATACGTCTCCTCTTTCTTAGTTCTTTCCAATTCCTTTTTCACAGGAGGAGAAAGGTATCACAAAATATGAAGCATGCAAAAAAACCATGCATCACAAGAAAAAATCTATGTGATTTTGCTGGGAATAATGGACCCAATCCACCAAATAGCATTTGAGAAGCTGGAGTTCAGATTGCCTTCTTTTCAACAGCCATTCGAATGAAGCAATATTTTCACAACTGCAGTTAGTTCTGCACTTCTTTCCATGTGTTTCTGTGCTTCCTCTCTAGAGAGAAGTCTAAAACTAAGATTCAGTACAAAACAATACATGGAAAACCATGAAAAAGAATCAACTCCTTGCCAACATCAACAGAATGAACACTTTTTCAGACCAATAAAAGTGATATTTGTGTAGGTTGTTATGTTATTTTAGATACCTTAGGGCCTGATTGTGCAGTTAATTGGATTCAAGGGACTGCCACAAAGTATAGGTGGCATCTATCAATAATAACTGTTGATAAAAGTAGGGAGATGCTTTAGAAGTAAAAATACAGACTGGATATTCCAGAAATGTTTATTTTTCTACCAAGAACATAAAAATATTTATGTACTTTTATACCTCTGTAGCAGATGTCATATCATTTCCGATTAAAATTGCTTGCCAATAATAGGTTTCTCTCAGGCACAGATTAAAATCAGCTTCTACAGCTAATTCCACAAACTACAAATTTCCACTGCATTTGCCAAACCGTCCTCCATATTTTCTGATACTGATAGGTAGACAGATACAAATAGGACATCAAGAACTGCAAGTCAGAAGACACAAGTGTTCTGAATATTTTCTGAGAGCTCATTCATTTAGAGACCCCACTACCTGTTTGCTCTTTCCAGTGACGCACTAACCTCGATAAAGAGACTCATGGGTTTGATAGATGGGGTAAGGCAAAAAGAACAAGCTTGCTGAGCACACCAGATGAAAAATTTATAACTTTAATATCTTTGTATATCCATATTCTATTATATGTTCATCATGAAGCATGGAATAGCAGTTACTTTATTTCTTTTGTGCCTCCAGGTATATACCAAGGCATCAAGCTGATAGGTTGGTTCATATAACACCAGCTCCCTTATCACTCCAGATAATTTATTTATGATAAGAATCATGTGTTTTCCCAGTAAGGTGTTGATGCAATATGACTGCCTTTTCAGTTTCTTTTCATTTCTAAATGAATACAAATATTGATAAAATATCATTCCTTACATGACAGCAAAAGTGCCATACAAGGAAGGTTTTCACTGATGAATCCTAGGAATTAAATAACACATTATCTGATTTACAACCCAATGAAATATTTCCTCAATATTTAAGGTATGAACTGCTCAGAAGTTCTGACCTTTCACTTCCACATTAATTAGGCTATTCAGAATTACCTGGAAGTGCTTTACTATGTTAAGGAGTGCTGTTTACTTGGCTTTGTTCCTGAAGAAAGGGCACAGAGGCTGTATTTGGAACTTAAGTTTACAGAAATGCACAGACACATCAACTCCATGCGTTAAACCGTAACATATAAATTGGCATAATCTGGCATGATAGTATGCATGATACATACATGCAGTCATACCAGATGTTATACCAGTACACTAAGCTATGTGATGGGAGAACACATGATGTTAACTAGAGAATGTGCCGTACTGTAGGGCACCTTTGTACATGAGACTTTGCATATACATGATCATGTGAAAATGAGCTTCAGATTCTATGAGCCTTTTAAATTCTCAAAATATGTTGAAAAAGAATTTTATAACTTTAAAAGTTACTTACCAAAGCTTCAAGTTGGGTAGTACTGTGGTAGCACTGGGTGATATATGTCCTCACCTATACTCAGAATAAGCCCTGTACAGTACAGAATCTTTTCAGACCAGAAGTGGTGCTCTTGGAGCTTTGGTTTGTGCTCAAATGACTTAGCAAGAACAAATTCAGTGATAATGAAATTTCACAGGTTACAGACATACTGAAAACAGTAGAAGGAGGTTCAATATTATATTCCAGGACATAATTACAGCCTTAACATATTTTCATTAAAAAAAAAAGTAAATTATGAAGAGGAATAGACAGAAATTGCTCACAGAATTGAACATCATATGAAAAGATAACTATAAAGAAGAAGCCTTGCCAGCCCTTTAAAAGAGGTGTATTTGTTTGAACTGGTGATTTCAGTATTTAAATTTCAAAATCCTCAAGTTTCAAAACATCTAAAGCATTCATTTTGGTATGCACAAAACCATGACTTAACTGAGAACGTTACTAGGTAGTTCCATCATAATTAGCAGTATAATTTAGAAGCGCTTAAGCACAGGTAATGATGTCCTTACCAGAGATTACTCCCAAAAGATGAAATGAAGTCTTCTAGGCATCAAGTAATTTAGGATCAAAATCTAACAAGGAAGGACTTTGAACTGCATGCGTCAAGAGGAGCAACAAACTATCCCCAAAACTTACCATATTGCTGAGAAGGTATGAAAGTTACAAAGACTTGTTATGTGCAGAACACTGTGATCAAACACTTTAGCACTTTGACATCTTTTTTATTCCTAACATCTGAGTTAGTTGCATGAGGTATTCTACATCTACAGCAACCAACCACCATACAAGAAAACGTATACCTACAACAACCAACTAACCAGAATGTTTTCTTTTTGAACTTCAAACGCAACTTATCACAGCTTCAGAATCTCCCTCTGAAGAAAACTGCAAAATCCATCTGTTCTGATGAGCAAAAATAAATAAATAAACCTCTAACCCTTTTCACATTCCAAGTATGTCTGTTAACTTTCTCTATTAACACTCTTTGGATAGAAATAGCATGTAGAATGCGCAAGAGCTAATATTGGAAAAGCTAAAGAAAAGCTGTAATCAGATTTTGAAACAGACAATATAAAGCATTGTAATTAACTGGGTTGGAATAAAGTGGTCTTTATTAGCGCAAATGAGCTCATCTGCTCTAGGAATGAATATTTCACAATCTAATCCAGAATGTATTGACATCAGCCAAACATTTACATTTCTTCCATGGACAGATTGTTATTGACCTTGTGATGTGACATATCTACTGTCACTAAGCTACAAAAAGCGAATCTCATCCTGCCTCTCCTCTTTTATATACAGAATGCAACTAATTTGTCAGCATGCCAGCTTTAACTAGCTGAGATGAAGGTAAGCTAATTTAATAGGAACTGTTCAATAGCTTCGACCCACCTGACACTGTCAGTTAAGGCAGCTCCACATTGCAGTGTCTTTCATTATTTCCAGGTCTTTCTTCAGAGTACTTGAACAGCAAGTCAAATAATATGCTTAGGAGTCAATAGGCCTGACTTTTTCTCAAGGACATTCTTTTGATGCCAGGAACTGTCAAGTGGGAAAACACATAGCGTGAAGGTGAGAGGATACTAATTAAATATACATAGCTCTGGCCAAAGAAGAATGAGGCACAGCTTGCTATCTGAAAACTCAGTTGCCTGCTTGACTGAGGTCACAGCTGTTGACTTGTACAAGTTCTTAAGTTGCGGTCTCAGTATGAGACATTTTAACACTCTTAAATACGAGACAAAGGCTACTTTCAAGGATTCTGTGTGCAGTTTATAAGTGCTTTTGTAGTTTAAAGACAGGCATAATAGAATCTTTGTTTAAGTTCAGCTAAAATGAAAATGTATCTTTTTTCTATCCAACTTTGATATATTATGGTATTTCCTGAAGAATCTATGGTCATTGTACTGGGTTCAGCAGTAACAGCCTGGGAACAGCACTGATAACACCGATGTTTTCAGTTGCTGCTCAGTAATGTTCACTCTGACCAAGGACTTTCT
>JAOEHX010026428.1:9717-22712 GCA_025448015.1 Bolborhynchus lineola | reverse complement strand
TTAAACAGGGGAAGTTCAGATTGGATATGAGGAAGAAGTTCTTTACTGTAAGGGTGGTGAGGCACTGGAATGGGTTGTCCAGGGAAGTTGAGAATGCTCCATCTGTGGCGGTGTTCAAGGCTAGATTGGACATAGCCTCGGGTGGCATGGTTTAGTGAGCGGTGCCCCTGCCCATGGCAGGGGGGTGGGAACTGGATGATCTTAAGGTCCTTTCCAACCCTAACTATTCTATGATTCTGTGACTCTAAAAACCAAACAGATAAACCAACTGCCAAACACTATGCAGTGACCTTTGATAATTTCTTGGCTAGCATATGCAAGCACCCTGCCTGTTCGCAGCGGAAACAAAGAAGGAATTTGAATAGATGTCTGTGAAGAGGTTGATAAATATGACCAATGTAAGTGATTCAGTAACTTCCCATAAAAGCAGATGTGTGCAAACTGACCAAAGTGATCGGGGAAGTATTGCAGTTATTTACTGACTTATCTGAGCTAGTTGTGGGGAATTGAATTTACAACTGTTTTGAAGAAAACTGTAAATTGCCTTTCTTTCTAAATAGTTCTTTTGTGGAAGATGAAAGATGAACAAGGTTCAAAAATACCTAAATGTGTATTTGGTAGAAGTTGACTTTACTGAAACATGTGATGCAATTGATTTACCATTTAAATGTAGTAAGGATAAAACGTTTGTGAATCTGCTTGTCAATAAAGGTGTTTTAAAAGAATGATCTCTTTCCAATTGTTCCCTTAGTTTGTGTACATAAATACACAATGCATGTACTGTATTATCTGGGAAAGTATTCTATGACCCTGGAATGGTATTTGAGATCTTGTTTATTTTTTATCTTGTAATGTTGACATACTGTACATTGATGGGCAAAGCTTCCTGTTTCTCAATGCCGTTGTCTGCTGATCCGTAGACGAGCAGCAGTAGTTATTCTGATTTTTTCATAAAGCACTTTATAGCCTGTACATGCAAAGCACTACGTATATGCATTGCACCAAAGTTTCTGCTCACAGTTTGGTCCTGACATCAAGGGAGAATACCTGTATGTCTCATGTCTGCAGAAGGGAATGACTGAAAACAAATAGTATAATGTTCTTGTATTACTGCTTACCCATATGGCTGGATAGAGATGAGAGGTAGGTCTGATGAACCTGCTGTTACACTGAATCCAGGAACTGTTGAAAAATAACTGAAATGCTGCAAAATATAGCTCTGTGTAGAATGGATATTGCGCTGTACTGAATCTGAGATGCTGCTTTTAGCAGCAGATCCTTATTAGTGAAGCAGTAAAGCTCTGTTTGTGTTTAACTCATAAGGTACAGGTTTTTAATAGAAGGTACAGAGCTCTCAGTGAAGCTTCATGTAGATAAAGGAGCTCTTTCCTAAACAGAAATTATAATTGATCATATGATGTTTTACTCAACATAACATTGACTCAGTTAAATGGCTTCTCAGGGACTTGCACGTGAATACATGTGTACAAGAAAATGTGTGCAAGGAATTTCTCTCTCAGCCTACCTAGAAAAAAGAGAATAATATTGTTGGGTTTATATTTCAATGATTGGTCAATGTTCAGAGGAAGCACAAGGTAATGTGGTGGGGTTTTTTTGTTTGTTTTAAATGATTAAATTAAACCTACTTAAAAATTTTATCTTGTATATCCTTATCTATTGAGCTTATGTTCACATAGTGGTTTTAAGAGAAAATCACATTTGACCGGGAAGCATTGCCTTCAGGGATCATGGGCTTTCAGTTTAAGTGAAGTACTGGAATGTTTTTCATTCATTTAAAGACTGAAGAGGAAGAGCTCCGCAAGCCACTGCCACTGAAGTACTCTCAAAATTCATTGTTTCTTGACTTTTAGTTTCCATTTCTTGGAGGAGGCATTTTCTCTTGTAGTCTTACTGATGAGTCAGTTCTACATGTTGAAGTGTGTGCTTATATTGAGGAAGTGTCAAGTACTGAGCAATCTGGTACTGTTCCCTTGTCCTGATGTGTTGTTTTAAAGTAGGGACAATTACTTCAGTTTTTACTGAATGTTCTTGGAAACATCGCAGTTTTGCAGAACTGGATCTCCCACGTAGCAGTGACTGGCTCATGAATTACAACTTGTCGAGTTCATTCACATTTTTGCAGTGGAGAGATGGGTCCCATTAGTGAGTCTGTCTCACAATCTAGCTGGTCTCTCCTTTTTCCAGGGCTTTTTGGTAACTGTTAAACAAAATGAGAAGGCAGAGGGAATAGCATTTATTTACTGCAAAATAAAACTGTCCATGGTGAGTGCAAATTTAGGATTAGTTTAAGAAGTGTCAGAACTTGTATGTAGTTCTATGGTTTGAATTATTCAAGATTACTGCTGGCTTCTGCAGGTGTGAATGTGTTGTAGAACAGATCAAAGTGTGACACTGAGTTACTGTTGTATACAGTACCCTGAGAGACAACTGGCTTCTAATACAGATACGTAAATCTCACAGAATCACTCAGTATAAGCATTCGTTCTGAAAACAGAACCTTCAGTTAAATTTTCTTATCCTTTACTAGCAGCATCATTTCTAAAGTTTTATTAATAAAAGTACACTGTGTTCAGGCTGTATCCAAGTTGTATAATTTTAGGGAAAATGTATTCTTCTATTATGCCTTTCTAATGGGAATCCTTCTTGGTTGGGAGGATGTCTTTGATTTACTTTTTTCCACAAAAACTAATTTTCTATCAAAGGATGAAGTTATTAACATAAAAACTTTTTTTCTTTTTTTAAACCCTATCATGTAAAAGATATATTTTAAGTAGATACTGATCCATTTTTAGCAGCAGTCATTTACTGAACCAAATCAGATGTACGTAACTCCAATAGTAGCAGGAATATATTGAGATAGTAAGAATGTTCAGTTTGCAATACTTTCATTTCTTGTTCCTAATGCAGATTTGTTTGTCCTAATATGTGCCTGTGCCGTCAGTACTTAATGTAGGGTACCAGCTCCTAGGGAGGTTCAGAGTTGTTATCCAGTTCATCTTTTAGAAGCGATTTGAAGAGAGTGGCCAGTGCTTCGGAATTTTGTTTATAAATCCATTGCATTAGATACTCATTACAGCAGTAAGCTTTTTGATACATATTGTGGCCAGAAACGTAACCACAGTTTGATTATTCAAAAATATCTGATTGACTATTGTAATTTGTTCTGAGTTTTGCTAGACAAGAAATTCTGTGAAATTGGGTTAAATTTGACGAAATAATTTATCATTTGGAGACTGGCATTTTAAAGGTGGTGTATAGTTCAGCTTTGCATGCAGCTCCTATCTGGCATAGGGTAGGTAGCCATATGTGAAATAGAACTGTGTTTGTAGGAAAAAATCTTTTTAATCACAAAGATAAATGAAATCAGGTGGTCCAGATATTTTGCCTTGGGAAGAAGGATTTGTTGGGGTTTTGTCTTTCTTTATGTGAAACACTAAGGTTTCACTTTAGCCTTCTACACTTCAGTGATCAATTCTGGTAGATTCTGGTGATAATAAATTCTGAATCAGACTGACTTCAGTCACACTTGATAACTGCTAATCTTTGTGCTTCCTTTCCTGAGAAGATAAGGTAGTGACAGCGCTTTTTCTGGTGTTATTAGCTAATGTTTCATCAGGGTTATATGTGAAGTGACAGGGAATTCTGTAAGGGTTTAGTAGAAATACACATCTGGTATGAAAGTGTAAACATTAGCTTACGTTCAACAGTGTGCTGTACTGTTTCTCAAATAGCATACATCTCTTCCAGCATAATATGCTGTTGTTGTTTTTTGTTAGGCCCTGTTTATAAAACATGTTTAAACACTCAAATATTACTTTACAAGTGAATCACCATCTTTTTATCAAGTACAGGTAGGGTTTTGTGCTGTTGATATGCTGTTACTATGGCTAATAATCAGAGGCTTTTAGATGATTTATGACCTAGCTTTAAGGAAGATTTAGTTTGGAATGTAAAGGTCACAGTCACATTGTACAGAAACTGTGTCCAATATTTTTCTCAGCAAAGAGACTAACAGAGTTGAAGGAAAATTCTTTCATCATTTATGACTTGGGTGGGCAATAGGCAAGAAAATTGAAATTGCTGTCAGCTGGGAATTCCAGCTTTGCAACACTGAGGGGTTTTGTAACATATTCATTGGAAACACGAGTAAGTACATTTTCCTTTCTTCTTGGGTAGAGTAATAAGAAAGCTGTTAGTGCCCTAAATGACACCAGTCTTGCGTGAAACGTTTTATGGTACATCAGTGAACTGGCTTTTGCTATTGGAAATGACTGTGGAAAAGGGTGCCTGAGCCAGTGATATACCATCCCATGCTTAAAAACATGGTTGCAGCCTAGGGGAATGTACTCTGCTTAAAATTGTTCCTCATACAAATACCAGAATATAGAAGTTATTCTCGTCTCTTTCTCTTCTGCATCCAAGAATAAAAAAAGCAGTTGTGCATTCCTGCACTGGGAAGCTAGACAGTGTTGATGCATATAGCAGAATTTGTCCAGATAAGAAATACAGTAATGAAGTTTAAATATGATTTATTAACCTCAACAGCCCCAGATGCTGCAGCTGTTATTCAGAGCAGCATGTAAACATTTTGAAATTACTTTTGTAGGTACTTTGATCTGGAATCTGATCTAAAACGTTGGGGAAGAGCTGTAAAATACGGACATTATAAACTCTCGGAAAAAGGAGAGGTTTTAAATCTGATTCTTTGGCTGCAGGCCATGTTTCTGTTCTCCTGGCTGAACGAGTGCACTGATGTGGAAGGATACCTTATATAGATGAGAAAATGTAAATCTGCGTATAGCAGAGTTAACAAGAGCTATTCAGAACACTGCTACATCATGAGCCCAAAATACAAACCCCAGGGCAAGTGAAATACGCTGTTTCAAGTGAAGTTTCAGTTCAGTTTCCATTCAGAGTTTATCTAGTAAAGTCACTTTTCCTTCCTGTCACTTGAACAGTGTCATTTCGGTATTGAGATTTCTTCCAAGGATATTTACTGGTTTATATGATTTTTTTCCCTATTTTGCCTCCTGACAGCTGGGCTGTCCAGTTTCCTAGATGTTTTCATTTCTTAGCATCGAATCAGGCATATTTTGCCATCCTCTTATATAGACATTCCTTTTTTTCCTTGTTTTTAAGTCATCTTTTCTGTGTCCCATAAGCACACTGTCATCATGACCTCATAATTTGACTCATTCTTAAAATATTCTGCAAAACTTGAATCATAGTTCATTAAATACTCTCTATCAGAAATCCATGGTGAAACATTCATCTTCCTCTTTTAGGACCTGATAGAGAAAAGGACTTAATCCTTTATTTAATATTAAGTCAGAGAAACTACATTTGTGCTTCCTTATACTGAGGTTCTAGTTGAACCCACAGTAGGTCTGTACTTGATTTTACCATTGTCCTTCTTGTACCCACTTCCAGTTTCCACTTTCAGGTGGGTAGTTTCACATAATACACTCAGTTTTCCATGGTCAGTGTTGCTATTCCTGGTTTTCAGTAGTCTGTATATCTGTGGCACTATAAAAATAATGTTCTGCCAAGAGTACTGAAAAATATGTTTCTTGCAAGATGAAGGAATTAGTATTTACAGTAATCACACGTTTTCAGCAACTGACTGTACTTTGTACATCAAGTTCAAATTCAAATGGTAGAAATCATGCTGGAGCTTTGCTTATAGCTAGTAAGAACTGTAGTTAGCATCACTGTATCTGTTGACTGGATTGTATAGTTTCCCAATTTATGAAATGTGGTTCTTCCTTTCAGTTCTGATCTCCAGCGTTTTGCCCTTTAGTACCGATACCACTACGTGTGATCTCTTACTGTCTTGCATTTGTGACATTGATCTAATCCATTTTCTGTAATAACAAAGCTTTGCTGCTGTTTCCAGAGGTGTAAGACTGAAAGGGGCTCTTTCCATATTACCAGAAGGGAATGCAGCACACAAAGTTAGTATGTATGACATGAAGATTTCAGAGTTGGTTTATGAGCTGGTTTGCGTTTTTGCTTAGGAATCCTGAGCACTCTTACCGAATCGTGTTCATTTGTCTGGTTTCACCAAATTTCTTCCCACTTTATTTGCAGGTTAATCACCTACTCCAGAGAGAATCAGAACCATGTCCTACGTGTTTGTAAATGACTCTTCCCAGACAAATGTGCCGCTGCTGCAAGCTTGCATTGATGGAGATTTTAACTATTCCAAACGACTGCTAGAGAGCGGTTTCGACCCCAATATTCGTGACAGCCGAGGCCGAACTGGCCTTCACCTTGCTGCAGCCAGAGGAAACGTAGACATCTGTCAACTCTTGCATAAATTTGGCGCTGACTTACTAGCCACCGACTACCAAGGTAACACAGCCCTTCACCTGTGTGGGCATGTGGACACCATCCAGTTCCTAGTTTCTAATGGACTTAAAATTGATATTTGGTAAGTCACTTTATTTTTTCTTTTTACTTTAAACTTATTTTAAAGTTTAATGGTTTATATGTGTATATTTTGTGACACATTAGTCTTCTCTTGCCAGAGCCTTGCATACAAATTTCTTGCTGAAATGTTGTATTTGGTGCCATTTCAGTTTAAAATATCATTTAAAAATCCCACAAAATTAAGAAGGCCAGAAAACGATAGGAAGCCACTTCTGCTAGTCTGTGCAGCAAGCAAAGCAAATAAACAGAGCAGCTGCTGGTGGGGGCTGCCTCACTGCTGACATTGCTACCCTGGTTTAGCCAGCCAGCCAGGTGTGGGTGGTTGGCACCAAAGGAAAAATCACATTGACTGCTTTAAAAGAATTTTCTCCACTCCAGTTCTGTTGTTTTAATTGTTGTACTGTATGAGACAAAGGAAATACAGTGTATGTGTGTGTCAATTCATTCCCGTACGCCTTTGGTAACAATGCTTCCTTTCAGTGATTTCCCCCTCCCTCAAAGTCTGTGACTCAGTCCTTCTTTTAAATATTGTATAGTCTTTCCTTCTGGCTTCCAGCAGCTGTCAGATGCCAGGGCTCAGATGTAAGCTCTCAAGCTGCAAAATAACTAGCTATTTCATTGCAGTAGTGGAATTGTTTTGTTTGTAGAACCTTGTGCATACTTACAACGTATGCAAAACCAGTAGTAACTTCAAAACCTCTCAGGTTTTTAATCTGTTGCTTTTTCACCTGTACCTCATTTATGTTTTCAACTCAGCAGAAGATCAGATTCTTTAAGGGTTGTGGCTTGGGGTTTCTTTGTCCTCATTTCAGACAACTGGTGAAAATGCTTAGTCTGAAGGCAGCTCTGCTCCTATTCGGTATGATTTCAATAACAGCAGAGGGATCATCTGTATCTTATTTCATTTTTGCCTGATGTCCTAATACTCCCATGGAAAAGGAGCTATGAGGAACCAGATTGCACAATTCCTTCTTGAAATTAAGCTTAAATTTGAACACTGCCATAAATCTACTGCTAATTTTTTTGTTCTTACACTCAGAGATCCCAATTAGATTACAGTACTAGGAATTCCGATTTCAAAATGTGCAGTTTCAAACCTAAACATACCAATTTTCTTGTATAGTCAATTATGTTATAACTTGTATAGATGGGAATTTCTTACTGTCTGGTATGACAGAAAATAGTTCTGAGGACTTAGTGAATTGTCATGTTTTGTACTGAGTTGTCTTGCTACGAAATTTCTATATCAAAAGTTTATTTTCTTCTCATTTCCTTTCGTGGGGTCATTTTAGCAATCACCAAGGTGCAACACCGCTTGTTCTTGCAAAACGAAGGGGAGTCAATAAAGATGTGATTAGACTGCTGGAATCTTTAGAGGAGCAAGAGGTGAAAGGATTTAACAGAGGAGCTCACTCAAAGCTGGAAACAATGCAAACTGCGGAAAGTGAAAGGTATTTACAAAGCAAAAATGATTGCTAGGAGAAATAATATTAATGCCTTTTCCATTTCTGCGATTGACTTGGTAGTTAAAGGAGAGCTGAAGATTTCAGGAAGATTGCTGACAATTTCAGGGAATGTGTTGGGTTAGAGGGAAGTTACTGATGAATTTGTAAAGGTCTGATTCTGGGAATGTGCTTATTTAGAATTTGCATAAATTGTATTGGCACAGAAAGTAATAGCCTGTTAGTAGGACTAAGATGTGAGATATAGGCAACCCAGAGGAAAACTGGGATGGCATAGACAAAAACCTGGGATGACAAGGGAGAGGAAATCAGTAGGGATAAACTGTGGTTCAGGAGCACAAACTGGAACTTTGTTTACCTAAAGCTGTATGCTGTAGAATGGAAGTTCCTCAGTGGAAAGTGTGATAAGAAAATAGGCTTGATGTAGTTCAAGTGGAAGTAGTGAAGTCAGTTCCAGGAGTTGATGCTACCCTGAAAACGCAGTGAAGTCCTACAAAGCACAAAATGGCGTATTTCCACTACGTAAAACTGCCAGTGCTATTGTCAAAAGCAGTGTAACGTATGCTGTGTAGTACAGTCTATAATGCTCTTTAGCCCCAGTCAAAATAAGTTTTATTTTACCCCTTAAGAAGCGTGGAGAAGCATTACTTCAGTGCTCAAGGCAACAGTACGTCTCCTTACGAAAGAGGGCAACTGAAGCTTGGTGTAGCCTGGCAGAGGGAAGGCTGAGGTGTGTGGCTGCTGACAAGAAATACTGGTTTTGAACAACATAAAGTGACTGTTGAAGGCAAAAGATGATGATAGCACAGGAGCAAAAGGGCACAGATAAACCACAGATACTTTTCTGATTGAAAATTGGGAGTGATTTTTTACAGTGAGCTTCCAAGATGGACTTCTTGTAGGATTTAGATGAGGCAAGAAGCCTTGCACATTTCCAAGGAGGCTGATTCTCTTGCAGCGATCACTGAATTGCCAGTAAACATGACACAACATGGGTCTCGGATTAATAATGCAAGAGATCTTTCCAGTGCTGTTTTGCTGTGTTGTGTCGTGGGGGTTTGTTTTGCTGTGGGTATTTTGTTTGCAGGGGTTTTTTTTAACAATAATGGAAACAGAATAGCAGTGTTGCTTTAAATGCTTGCTTTTATACTGTACTTATTCAGCTTGTCATGTTTTTATTGTCTAATAATGAGCATGGACTGTGACTGCTGGAACACTGTGTCACGAAAGACAGGGAGTTTTGTCCCATAATTGTTGTTCAGTTTGTGTCAAAACGTACACAGTTGGTACTGTAAATGAAAATTAAACCCTGTAGATGGAGTCGTTATCTAAGACATTCCCAGTGAGCAGATTGGAAGTTCATTTTTATACATTAGTGACCCCAGTCATCAGAGAGCCTGGTTTAAGCCCTGAAATAGAAAATTTAATATTATTCTCAAAATGACACGGGTATAAAAAGAATTCATGCATATTATCTGAACTATATTTCTCTGAAGGTTGCTTGTCACACAGAAATGCATTTATGCTGGTTTTGTTTAAACGTATGGACCAACAGCTCAGTCTTATTTAAATTCCAGGTTTTGATTCAATAGTGTCCCTTTAATGAACATAGCTTCCTTTCTGTTATTTGACCTTCATAAATGTTATATTGTTTGCTTTGGCAAGGAAGTCAGCAACTGTCCTTGGGGAGAGGCACAGAGACATAAACAGTGCACTACCCAGCTTGTTTGTGAACGTGTTTAAAATGTCTGAAATACGTTATTTTAAAAATAACAAATAACAGATGCCTCCAGCAGCAAGAGGAGCGAGCTTGTCTGCTGTTTGCTTTGTAAATAAATAATGTCTTCATAACATTGGCTTTTGAGACCTCCACAGTTTCGTTCCTCCCTCTTAGTATTATTTTCACATTTTAGAGACACTCAGATGAATGTCTTCTGTCCTCTCCCACCTCACCAACTCTCTTACATTATGTATGAACCTATGGAGACATAATGGTTGCTCTTTCTGAAAACAGTCTCTGACTTAAGTTTTCTGCTCCTTATTACATGCAGTGCTGCTGCTCTGGAAGCAGAGGCCAGAGCTTGGTTCCCGAGTCAAGTTTATTTTCACTTGCTTGGCACTCCTCCCGGTGCGGAGTGGCACTGTGCTCTTTGGAGGCAGAGCTCACTCAGTCCGTCTTCCAGTGCAGACAGTCTGTCCATGTACAGAGCACAGCATAACCTGTGACTGCGCCCTCAAGTGCATCCAAATGTCAGTTCCATGTTGTGTTGGAAACGGAAAAGAACATCTGCCTGGGCTGTGGGGCACAAACTCTTCTGTAGGATGCATTGCTGCATTACCATTACCATCTGAAGCAGCTGTAATTCATAATAAGAACAAATGGAGAAGAGAAGGTTCCAGGGAGACCTTAGAGCAGCCTTCTGGTACCTAAAGGGGACCTAGAAGAAATCTGAAGAGGGCCTTTTTACAATGGCATGTAGGGATAGGACAAGGGGGAATGGCTTTAAACTGAAATAGGGAAGATTTAGATCAGATATTAGGAAAAAATTTCTTCACTATAAGGGTGGTGAGGCACTGGCACAGGTTGCCCAGAGAAGCTGTGGCTGCCCCATCCCTTGCAGTGTTGGACAGGGCTTGGAGCAACCTGGTCTAGTGAAAGATGTCCCTGCCTGTGGCAGGACAAGGGAATAACACTGATTTTAATTGGGTCGTAATATAAAATAACAAAAGTGTTTTTTATATAACCTCTTCTATTTAATGAGCAAGCATGTGTTCTTTTCACTTAAATTGCATTGCACCTTTATTTAACCTCTATGTGGTTATGCATTAACTAGTAAGCACTTAATGAGGGAGTAGTTCTGTTCAACACCAATGGCTGTCTTACTAAACTCTTTGTTTCGCTTGGGAAACCATAATAAGCAAGGAAGATGACTAAATCTTGCAGCTATGGGCAAGCAAAAAGAGCTTTACAGTGGGTAAACATCTAAAAAACAAAAAAGCCAAGCTGTTTAATAGGCAATTTCTGAAATCTGCTCATGATGCTGCAATACTTGGGCAAGCTGCGGGAGTTCAGGCTAATTATTCTTCCGTGGCTGGACTTCCTAAGAAAAAATACCTTATGAATAGTGGGAAGTTTTTCAGTGGTGTAATCTTAGGAGAAAGATTTATAAATGAGACCTTTTTCTGATAACAATCATTTGTCAATTTATTATTGTCACCAAGAACAATGGCATTTCTGCAATTAGTTTTGACATGGAAATTACTTTCCCCTGAAATGTTTTCTTTTATTGTTGCTATAAGATATATATATAGGAATGTGGTAACTGGAAGCAATTAGAAGGGGGAAAAAAAAAAGGGTTTTCTCTGCTTACCTTCTGCTGTTGACATCATCATGTACGTAGTTGGTTTTGCCATTTCTTTTCTGTGCTTGTCAAAGCCTGATCCTGTAAACACCTGTGTGTGTAATTTCACTTAAGGGAGAAGTAACAGGACTATGCAGATGGCTAGAATTTTACGTAAGTAAAATCAAGTGATGAGAAAGTTTCCCTAATCTTTGTGAGGCTTTTCATACAGCAACAGTTTCCTGTTACAGACTAGTTGTGAAACCGGCAAAATAAGGAGAATGATACAAGAAGCCATGCAGTATTTGAAACAACTTCTGTTTTTCTAAAGGAGATTCATTGTCAAGATGACAGCTTCATTCAGATTTTATATTTTAATATATATTTTTTATTTATATTTTCATATATATATTATATATTTTCTCATTTAAAAGTGAGAGTTCCAGTCCCTAATTTATAGTCTTACAATTTAAGAGGGCCTGATGGATTGGTAGTGGAATGTTAAACCTCAGAGCAGTTGCTGAACACCATATGGTAGAAAGCACAGCAATGTCAATTTGTCTTGAAGATCAGAAAGTTTCTGGACTTCTTGTTACCCAAATTTATTGTTTTCTGTGATATTTTCATGCTAGAGAAGAGGCCTCTGGAACAAAAAGATTCAGGAGAGTAGGAAAGATCACTACAGATTTCAGAATGTAAATTATATTGGTCAGAGTTTCCATTTTATTTAATCAGAGGTTATTTTTACATCATAATTTGTTGACAAGAGACATCCCCCTTGAGGTTTTAGCTTATGCTTCATTAAAGTTTACTAAGCTGCATTTAGTAGTAATTATGAGAATTGACTTTTGAAGGCTTCTAGGTGGCAAGCCTACAAACATCATTCTTTTTACACAGGTGAATAAAACATCCTTTCAACTAAATTAAGTTTAGAGTTAGGAGTCTTTTCCTGATCTGCTTTGTCTTGACTTAGCAGAGGCAATGCTGTAAATCTGTAGCAGTAGGTGTAGTTTTTAATTTAGAATGTTTCAGTTGCTCTTAGTAGGATTACTGTCATACTTAAAGGTGTATTCTTTTGCTCTGATGTATTTTTAACTTTAATCCTTTGTAGTGCGATGGAAAGCCATTCCCTCCTTAATCCAAACCTACAGCAAGGTGAAGGAGTTCTTTCCAGTTTCCGGACAACATGGCAAGAGTTTGTGGAAGACCTGGGCTTCTGGAGGGTCCTGCTCCTCGTCATTGTCATTGCTCTTCTGTCACTTGGCATAGCCTACTATGTTAGCGGGGTGCTTCCTTTTGTAGAAAACCAGCCTGAACTGGTGCACTGAAGCAAATGCAACAAAGTGCACCATGGTTTTCCCTGTTTTAATGTTATTTTGAGCTGCTTGGAATTATTCTCTTGGTGCAGGCAGTGGCAGCTGTAGATACTGTTTGCCTTTTGTACTTATTATTAACCCCTTTGAAAGAGGGATTCATTCATTTCAAGTAAAACACTAAATTCTTAAGAATTCGTAAGCTACCTCTGACTTACCTTGACTTGCAAATAAGATGTGAAGATGATCCTCTCTGTTGATAAAATATTATGATTCGAAAAGGCCTTTCCCAATGAATATTCAATTCCTTGGTGTGAAAAATATATCCCTAGTACAGAACCAAGTTTGATGTATTTTCCCTCTGAAGAGCTAAATCTATTGTTGGATTTTTTGCATGTGCTCCAGTTGAAAGAAAAAATGTTCTT
>JAOEHX010026427.1:8450-21219 GCA_025448015.1 Bolborhynchus lineola | reverse complement strand
GTGCAGTTCTGGTGTCCTCAACATAAAAAGGACATGGAACTATTGGAACAAGTCCAGAGGAGGGCCACGAGGATGATTATGGGACTGGAGCACCTCCCGTATGAAGACAGGATGAGAAAGTTGTGGCTGTTCAGCCTGGAGAAGAGAAGGCTGTGTGGAGACCTCATCACAGCCTTCCAATATCTGAAGGGGGCCTATAGGTGTGCTGGGCATAGACTCTTCATTAGGGACTGTAGTGATAGGACAAGGGGTAATGGGTTTAAACTTAAACAGGGGAAGTTTGGATTGGGTATGAGGAGGAAATTCTTTACTGTAAGGGTGGTGAGGCACTGGAATGCGTTGCTCAGGGAAGTTGTGAATGCTCCATCACTGGCGTTGTTCAAGGTCAGGTTGGACCAGAGACTTGTGTGGCATGGTTTAGTGTGAGGTGTCCCTGTCCATGGCAGGGGGGTTGAACTAGATGATCTTAAGGTCCTTTCCAACCCTAACTATTCTATGATTCTGTGATTCTATAAAATGTCTGCTTATGTTGCGCTTGTACTAGTCTCCCTTTTTTCGAGACCCCACAGCCTGTGATTTAGGAAGGTTTTTGTCATAGGTGATAAAGTTAAGGAGAATTTCATAGCACATGAACACAGTTGTTTCAGTAAGTTTTTTCTCCCTGGAGATCTTGAGGAGCCTCTGCTTAACATGAGCCTCTCAAAATATCTGGAGCTACTTGTTTTATCTGGCTGTGTCTGGTTTTTGGCAGATTTACCCATAGCCGTCCCGACATATTGGTGAAAGAGTGAGCAGTCAACTCAAGCGAAAACTGGTTTAAAGCACACAGTTTGCTTTATCCACCTCTGTTTCGGGTTTGTTTGATTGGTTTTGTTCTTAGAAGTTTCTGAAACACCCATTAGCTGGATTGACTGCTGCAAACAGGCTAAGTGGGAGGGTGCTTCAGCACCAGCTCTTCACAGGCCAAGCTGCTGGGAAAGTCCTCAACAGATGCTTTAGGAAGTTCTTTTTCTTTTTGCACCTGAGAAATCTCTAAACAGAGTTGTAATTCTGCACAGCCTGAATTAATGCTCTCCATCGTCTCTGTGAAGTCTCTCTTGTTACAAGAGTCTAACATATAAATATTGACCACCTCAAAGAGCAGATAAGGTGGTGTGAAAGTAAGAGTAATTCCTCAGACAGTGACATAGTGCACAGTGTGAAGTCCAAATAATATAGAGAACAACTAAATTAATTGTACAAAAGGGAAGTTTCTATTTAACCTGAAGGTAGCTGTCTCTGTCACCCTCGCTTCTAGCAGGACGTAGGGGGAGAAGTTGTAGTTCTTAGTCCTTAATGCTTACTTGACCTCCAGCAGTGGGCGAACAACAAAGAAAAGCATTAGCTTTATAGCATGAAAAGAAAGCTGAGAAAGGGAATTGATGATCCTGGCCTTTAATATGTCTTTTTAATTTTATTGCTGGAGAAATCAGAAGGGGGAGTTTCTGCAAAAGACCAGAATTGAAGCCCTTGTTGAAACAGCAAGGCTCTGCAAGTTCTAAATACCTGCTCAAACCTGGCCCAGCAATGCAGCTCCTGTCTGCTGTGTTTCTCATGAGAGAAAACAAAGCCCCAACAACTCACTACATGTATTTACAAATCCTTAGTGTTATTTTAACACTTATTCTCAGTACTTTAGTATATGCTGCTTAAAATGGACGTGTGTGCAGATGCATTATCTGCTGCCTGAATGACAAATAGTTTATCAAGTGCTGACAGAGCACCTGGATTCATGCTGAATGGAGGAAGGCAGTGGCAAGGACTCTGGCTTCAGAGAGATTAACTTCCAGATAGGCAAATAATAATAAACAACAGCCCATAAGCAAAGGACCAGAAAAGAGGAATCGAGACCATAAAGCAGAATCACAATGATCCGAGGGACAAAGGGAAGGGTTTTGTGTATCTGAGCTTGAAATATGATAAATGAGTGGCAGATTAATGTTGCTAGGCTCCATGTTTGCAGCGACATTTGAAAGAGGGAAATGTGGGGAAGGGCAGTGCAGGAGAGCAGCAATGATGACAGCAGCCGGCGAGAAGAGAAAAAAGTAGAGTCTTAGGTGGGGGTGAAGGGTGCAGGACCCCAAAGGTAAGACTGGGGAGCTACAACCTTGGGAAAGGTTTTGCTGGAGAGGGTGGCTGAGGTGTATGGTATGTATGTCAGTGGGGTCTGTGAGTCTGGAGGAAAGGTGGTAAGAACATACAGTTCAATAGTTAAGGCACTATAGTACATGGTGCCTAAACTACTAAAACCTCAGGATTTTGAAAAAGTCCATGTAGAAGATACCCAGGACTTTATGCTTTCAGACACAGGTATTGCCATTCACATTGCTATCAATACGTCTTGATCTTATTTTCTCCCTGATGGTGGAAGGTGCTTTTGAAATATTTGAAGTAAGTCTGACGACATACAGTAGGGTTTGATTTATCCCTGAGTAATGCTGGACTTGAATTGGAAAGTTAGATAGGTGATGAAAAGTTATCACCCTCCTGCTTCTGCTTAGGCATCTGTATTGGTTGAGGTGACTTGCAGTTAGGGAGTAGCACGAGCTTAGTATCAGTGGTAGCCCCCAAGGAGGTGGTTGGGCATCATGTCTAATCGGTGCTCCGTGCTCTGAATCACTCACCCTGTGGCATGGGGGAAAGTCAGTTTACAGAGAACCACCAAGACACTGAAAGTTTTGCTAGTAATGTGACATATCACCTGCTAACCTGCATATATGGGCTTACCCTATTCCAGCTAAGATTTTGATGTTGGTCTATTGTGCTAAGGCATTAATGAGAAATTGTTAATGGAAATAAGGCTGGTACCATCTAAGCATCATCAAGGGATTGGAGAAGCAGTGTAGCCCAGAAGCTTGACCACCGGCCTGCATCAGCATCTCAGACCTTTCCTGTCACTGTTCATGACACTGTGACTTTGAGGAGGTCGTTCTCTGCCTCAGTTTCTCCATCCAGCCTAGATTATAATTTCCTCTACTTTTATGTCATACTCCATGCTCTAGAACTGAAAGATTTGCATCTTTACAAAATAAGAGGAATGAAATGCTGATGGTATTTATTTTCGAAGGATTTGATGGAAGAACTGCAATTCAGATACTTTGGAGTGAAAGTGCCCTGGGTTTTGCACCTCTTCTGTAAGATGGCATCGCTCTGGGAGAAACGTTTGTATAATAAAATACTGGGAAATGACACTATTGCCAAATGAGATTGTGATGAATAGAGCATTTGTAGTGTTAAATCCATGGGTACTTTACATTGTTATGACAATAATAGTTTTCATTGTTGTAATAAGTTACACTTCTTCTTCTTTTAAAAAATAGATTTAGTTAGACTTTAATGCATCTTTGAAAATATACCCTCCACTGAAATCAGATGTACATCTCTTGGAATAAAATTGCTTTAAACATACATAAAGGTACATTGTATGGCATATCATAGGCATAGAAATAAATGATGTTTATCAGTGTGCCTTATGTAAAAAGATTGCAAATACATGGTCCTTTTTGTAGTTCAGGTGTGACATAATCATTGCCATAACTCTTCTGCTTCTAGTAAACAAAATTACACTACAGCTGACACTTGAAACTCTTTTATTAGAAACACCCAGGGACAAAACCCTGCATTGAGGGCTGGGGGATTAAATGTAGCATTTTAGAGATTTTATTCTCCTTTCCCTAATTATAGATAAGGAGAGCCATGCTCACAGCTCAGCTTCACATACCCTTGAAGGATTTTAAGATCCTGCAGCTGCCAGTGCAGTTGGTTGAAAACCTTCCATTTTCATAACGGGAGCTGGGATGAGACTGCATTCCTAAACCAGCAGGAAAAAAGTGCTTTGGCTTAACAGGTGTCATCAATGTTAAAAGGATGATTTTTGAAGATTATTAGCTGGTATGACTAATATTTATGATGCAATCTGCTTTTTTTCCTCTTCTTTAGTACAGATAAGGGGGGTTATTATTGTTAGTAGAAATGCCTATTAAAATAAACCCCATGAAGCAGTTTCAAGGGTTTGATAAAAATGAATATAAAGTTGAAGCTCCCTGCTTATCTTTGGCTCCAGTGATTTTCATGGGGTTGTAACTCTTCTGGCATGGGATAAGGGAGCAGGACTGTGATTTTTATCCTCACTTTACAGTAGAAGGGAAAAACAGGTTTTGTATTACGTTCATTAGCACATTGCTGCCCAGGTTTGTATCTGCATGGGAGAGTTAACAGAGGTTGTGTACAGGTGGGAGTGAATTGGGAATTTACATGGATGGCTCATTTTCAGGTTGCAGGCAGTGGTGCCTTAATGCCACGTTCTTCTACAAGTAGTTTTAGGGAATCTTTCCTACCAGTGTTAGGCTCAGAAGAGCTGGAGAAGCTTAAGGGTGGGGAAGGCGTCAAAGAACTCCCCCAGTGATGCTTTCTTCAGTCAGATATCTGGATCTCAGGCTACTAGTCCTTCCTTCTTAGTCACCTCCTCCTTCTCTCCTACTTTTTGCTCTCTTCTTGCATCTTAAGACTGCCATGACTTGATCTGTTGATCTAGAAGTTATCAGCAGCATCAGCTAGAACTTTCAACAATATAATGTGGTTTTATGTCTGTCTTGGCAAGTATATAGGTGTCCATCTCAGGCAGAAGGGAAGAGACTGATGCTGAATTTCCGGAAGATCAGTAAGATACAGTATTGATTTTTTTTTCTGTTTCCCTATATCATATTTTTTTTTGTGTGGTTTCTTGTTCTACATTTCAAAGACAAACAAGTAATGGGTTTTTTGCACCTGAAATTTGTTTTCAGGGATGTTAATTTCCCTGCTTCTGAATTAGTTTTGCTCACAACCTTGTATTCTGAAACCATTTTTGTACAGCACCAAGTGTGACCAGATTATGACTTAGGTTTTAACTAAAAGCTAAACATTTTAAGTCTCCTTCTTTGATTAAAGAAAAGGCACCAGTGACTCTGAAAACTTTTTTTTTATTATCATTGCTGAATATTAGAGGAATGGTTTATAATTTATCTGTTTAAGAAATCTTTCTCTTCATGTAATACCCAAGTCGAGGTTTTAAATGAAATCTTTTAATTGTGAGTGTCTTGGAGGATTTGGGGGATATTTGTGGGTTGTTGGAATTTTTTATATATATATACCATTTGTGCAATCTGGATTTTAAATCCTGTTGACTTAGACAAGTAAATTAGCTTGGTAGCTTATTTTCTTTGCTGAGTAAGATGTGTTTGCAGGTTGTACAGCTGAGCGTGATCTTGTGTCCCCAGCAATGCGGGGGAACACTGCATTTGCAAAAATACTATTTTGGCTTTTGACTCTTAGTCCAGAAACTTAACCTGGAGTCTGCTGAAATTGTTTTGACCAACACTGTTTTGACTTGGCAGTGTATTTTTTATCCAATAAGGGATTTTCTTTGGGGAGGGGAGGAGGGGATGTTTCTGGCTGTTCAGCATACTGCTGTTTAAGATTTGTGAAAAGCAAATGAGGCTTTATGTTCCCAAGGAACAAAAGATTTTGCATTGGTAGAAGAGGGTGATGCTTATTCCTCAGCATTCAAATGCTGTTGGGAAAGTAGAGATCTTTTAGTAACCCTGTTACTAAAAGGATTTGAGTTCAGTCTTGTGGTAAGGGTGCACTGGTTCCTCCATCAGCAGGTTCTCACATGCAGGGATTCCTGTCTTGGTGAAGCTTTGGGATTTTCATAAAAGCAAAGCATCAAGACCTGGCTTTGCCTGCTCTCTTTATGCCTTAGCCAGGAAATGTCTTGGGTCAAGCTTTTGGTTGTTTGGTTGAAAGCTTAAATGCTTTTTCCAGTGATTTCCTGGAAGCTGCATGGAGTTTTGCATTCTCCCCCTAGTTTGTGCAGGGAGATGTGTATGTGCCATCCCTTGAGTAGGCCACTTTTAAGCAGCTGAATGCTGAGACTTTTGTTCTCACTTTATTAAAAATGACTAGAAAAAAGTTCAGAACTTTTGTATCAGATACGTGTTACATCTATTATGGTGTCAGACAACTAAGAAAAAAGTCACTGGCTAATGAGTCTTAATTGTAACAAAACATCAAATCATTGTCACTTCTGCTGCAGTAAATGGCATTCATTATATTAATCCACTCAATTACAGAAGTATTTTGCAGAGAATACCATGACCCTACTGCTTCTGTAACAGTAATAAGCTGAACATATCACTGTGGCACTATTAGGCATATTAGAAAGCAGTTTGAAGCATGGCTGCATGACCTGAAGCAACATCAGCAGGTCTCAGGTAGCATGTTTGAAAAAATAAGCTACCTTAATTAGAGATGGGAGTAAAGGAGACCCTAGATGTGAACATTCCTGTAGCTTAGCAATGCAGAAAATAAAAAGCTGGATCAAGAACCTCTGGCTCCATTTGTTGAGCAGCACAAGCTAAAACAAAGCTTAGACCTTGAACTGAGAATGGAGAATTTTGAAATCTGGATATCGCTCTTTTTTCCTCTGTCTTGCGATCCCTTTTTAACATTAGATCTAAAGCCACCATGCTGCCTCTCCCCTTTTCACCCCGGAATTGGAAAACAGAGAACTGCACGCCCCAATGCTCTTTTTACTGCACTGCCATCAAAAATTTCTGGCAGGAGTTGCTTTGACTTTTAACAGCGTTCTATTTCATACCATATGTGTACATACACCAAAGGATGATATACCGTGTTTGTAACTAGGGAATGGCCTGCTTTATTAAACATCCCCCTTGCCAACAGTAAAAATGAACAGCCACAGTAAACACAGATGCAGGGAGGGAAGAATAGTCCGAGCTGTGTCGCAGCACATTGTACCTAAGGCAGAAAACGTCAACCTCTAATTGGCTCTGAATGCAGCCCACCTACTTAGCAAAATAGGCTGCCAAAAGCAAATTGCCCCAGTGCTCCATGCACTGCGCTGTCTTCCCATTGAATTCAGCTGAATGGGAGGCTTTTGCCTTCATTTTCCAAACTCTCCATGAGTTGGCAAAAAGCTGTCTCAGGGAGAGCCTCTCTATCTAGAATAAAATCCTCCTGAGGGCGTGTTCCCTCCTTTGCCTCCTCCAAGAGTGCTGCCGCTCCAGTTCTCAAAATCTGAAGACACCTGCAGGGCAGAAAGGGAGTGTGTTTGTTTTGTGAAGAGGGGTTTTATTTATTTATTTTCTGGGAAAACACATTTTGGCCCAGGAAGAACGAGCAAAATGACAATCTGTCTTGGAGCTCTTAAGCTTCTAAGCACAACATTCAGTGCTTATATGTTGTCACATTGCCAGCAGCGGGTGTGCAGAGGCAATGGCAGAAAAGAAGAAATTAATGTACGCAATCCTTAAAATTACTGTATTGGGAGCCAAGACTTTGTTTTTACTTACAAAGTGATAATCACCAGGTTTTGCCCAATGTTTGCACCCAGGCACTGGGATGTGGCAGGTATGCTCCTGGAACAAGCCGCACTGCAGTGTTTAACTCCATGAATCCCATCGCAAATAGCAGTGGTTGGTCAATTGGCAGGTTTTTCTGCCACTGAAATTTTCCCTTCTAAGCTAATAAAATTAATTGTCCAAAGCTAAAGTCTCCTGCGAGGGGTTAGCAGTAGAGAGCTGAAATGGGAGGGAAGGGGGTTGTTGGTTCTTCTAAAGGTTTCTGCTAAATAACTTATTTAGGAGGGAACTTTTTTTCCCCCCCCTGTTTTGGATGAAACTATGCTTAGAAGCTTAATAAATTATAAGCTTGTCACTTCCATTTCATCAGCACTAAATTCCCACCTGCTTCTTCACCTCTACATCTGAGAGTAGGATAGGAGTCCTTTGTTCTTTTTAATGGTGTTGGCTTGCCAAACTCTTGGTACATCAGGTCACTCTTGCTCATCTAATGATTTCATGTAGGGGTTTTAAGACAGAAAAAGGAAGGCCTAAGAGATAAGAGTAGCCAAGTAAAGAAAACAGAGTTTTGTAAACCACCTATATGGGTCAGTCTTATTTCAGGGTAAGGAAAGATCATGTATGAATTCTTACTTAGACATGAAATAAAGAGGGAAAGGGACCTGAACAGGGGGACATGGTGGAAGGGGATATGGTGAGTAGAAATATGAGACAGAATGGAGATGTGGTAAGGATAGAGGAAAAATACTGGTTGAAAGAGTAAACACTGGGGGAGAAAACTGGGAAAAGCTGTCAGGAACCTTCCTCCATGCTGCAGAGTCACAGCTTTAAGCTAGTAAGGTGTAGGTAGTTTGTTATTGCCCCTTCTCCCTCCCCACTCTCCTCCCAGCTTACTCAGGACCTCCCTCACTGAGCTTTCCTCAAGCCTTTCCCATCACCCCAAGACCCAACCAATGCCAGGGCAAGGAGCCCTGGTCTGTCCCCAAGTCATGATATCAGAAGCATGAAGGGGTGGGCACCATACCTTTTAAATGGCTTGTATGGCAAGCAGATATGATAGTGAAGTTTTCTTGTCTGCTTCAGAGAGCCTATGGTTCCAGAGTAAAAAACAAACAATCCTAAAAAAGACTTGATTTCAGTGTTATTGGATATTTCCATAGTTGTGACAGTTGTTTCATTTCTCATTTAGAAAAACCACAGACTTGTGGTTTGGCTCCCCCTCCCCAAGGAATTTAATCTTGGCCATTTTACTAAGTGTATTAAAATCCACAGGGAAATTGTTGTTCCTTTTTCCTTCTGTATGCACATTACTGACACAACATGACTTGTGTAGACTTCACTGTAACATGTACTTTAGCTGGTCAACATAATTTATAACAGAAACGCTACATGTTATAATGACATAGCTTTCATTTTGCCAGCATCTTAGTAAATCCTATAATCTAAAAAGTGAAATGGCAAAAAAAAAAAGGTTTCCATCTGACCAGGAAGGCACAAGTGTGTACTTCGAGCAGTAGCTGAACATGTGAATGCCTGAGGAAAATAATGACATGTTTACTAAATTGCAGAGGCTTCAGTCCCAAAGAGTGGTGGCAGCAGAAACCCCAGTCTCCTCCCTCATGGGCATTGTCTGAGCTGAAGTGTTTGGCTAAGCCTGCCCAAAAGCCGTGTTAGCAGAGTGGTAGGGGCATGGTGCTAATTTGGTGTGTTCTTGGTTGGTTTTCTTATCTCTCTCCAGTGAGCTCCAGAGCTCTGTTGAGCTGAGCCCAGAGTCACACAGGACATCTCAAGAGATAAGAGGGTTATACCCGCTCCTTGTCTTCAGTCTAGAGCTGGAGTTAAAAACCAGACTACCACCTAAAAGATAGCTCAAGCCCAAATGCTGTGCTGAACGTAGCCATGTTAGTAGTTGGGTACGTTAGCATCCAGCTCCTGGCATGGAAACCTATGAGCCTTGAAGATTCCTTTAGTGCCACATGCTTGAATTATATAGGGAGCCAAAGCTGGAAACCAGATCCCTTGGCAGGACGACTCACCCTGTATTACTTCCCTTCAGTGCTCAACTGAGAGTATATGTGTTTTGGAGGGACTTGTGACATGACACCATGGGATTTGGGCAGTGGTTGCCTCATTTGGGAATTTTCAGTGTTCCTGCAGTGATAAATGCCCAAATTATGTTCCCTTTGACTTACAGAACAGCAGGATTTTGGGCACCTAAATAGCTTTATTAGCAATAACATGATTTCCTGCAGACTCTGAGGTATATAAACCTTGAGGGGTTTTGAACATTCTCTACCTGAGGCCTTCTTCTAGCTTTGATCCATATTCTCTCCATCCTCAGTTCATCAGCTGGTAACCTGCATGTGTGTGTGCATTTACCAAGAGAAATTTTAAACAGAGCCAAGTGTAACAACAGGAGCATGTCTCTTGTGAGTAGTACTGCAGGCTCCCGTGCCACAGCAAGGGACGCTCTTGTGTTGACTATCCGTGGATACAGCACTCACTGTCATGGTGTCCAGGGCTGGATTGGGCTTTCCATTCAGCCAACAGATGACATTTCCAGAAGAAACTTCTACAAAATGGGGAGTCTCTCGGAGATAATTACATGATTGTATAAATAATGAGTGAGATATTATCTGCTAGCTCTATAGTCACATCCGTGGAGAGAAGAGAGAGCTTTCTTTGGGAGCAGGAGAGTTCTCTCAGCTCAATTAAATGGATGCATAGTACCAGCCTGACACTGAGCATTTGTTCCCACAGGAGCCTGTTAAAGGGAAAAACAGTTAATTTTGTATACAGCCTCTGTTTGGACCTCCTGCTTGGATTATGAGAAATGTTAAGGGTGAGAAAACCCCCACTCATTATCTGAGTTTTGAAACCTGACTGGCTCCTGAATGCTCTCGGCAGCAGGGCTCACCTTTTCCACTGACCGATTAGCTTCTTGTTATCTTCTTGCAAATGCCTGGCTTCGCTATTCCTGTATTTTATTTTAAATGGCTTTTGCTGTGTGCATTTGAATATACTGTAATCTTCTTATCAAATACTAAAGCTCTTTAGTGATGCCATTTTGAAACGTACTTCAGTTTTTAAATTGAAAATTCTCTGGCTAGAAGGTCTCTGTCCTTGGTTTAGGTAGTGATTGAGAATATTTGTGTATATATATGTGTGTGGCTGTATATAAGTCCTTGGAAGCATACTGTCCCCTTTTCAATAATGTACATCAGTGGGTTTCCCTCTAAAACACTGGGAAAGGGGGGATGACAGATTACAAAGCTGGTAGCTGCCCTCCTGCATCATTTTGGGATGCTTTTACAGGGGTTTTTTTGGGTTGCATTTAGAACCTCCAGAGAGACAGATAAATTCTCCCTGAACAAGGTTTTCATTATTAGTTTTTATTATTTAAGTGGAAGAACAGGGCTGATCTAGTTTTAAGTACATAACTGAAAATCTGAGCTTATATATTCTAGTCTCAGTCAGTAACTTGTGATGTGACTTGAAACAAAATCACTTAACCTGTGAGTCTGTTTCCCTACCTGTAAAGTGGGGTTGCGAGTAAGAGGGATGCCATGAGCATTAAATATTTAATGTTTATAAAGTGCTTTGAAGACAGAGAGTGCCAGATAAATGCTTATTATTGTATTACAGTGCAAGGAACTGGATAACCTTGTGTAGGAAGGAGAATTTTGCTAGAAACTGTAACTTTGGGAATGAAGACTAAAGCAAAGAAGAAAGGGCATCTTGTAAAATTGAGTATTAAGAATTTTGAATGTAATGCATTGGAGAGTCTGTCTCTAGAGAATTAGCAGAGGCAGTCTTAGGGGCTACTGAAAATAACCTTCAGAAAATCATAGAATTCAGTAAATAGACAAAGTTGGATTTTCTGCTAATAAAGAAAAAAAGAAATTCTGAACGAATCCCTCTGTTTAGCTTGGCTACAGTAATCAAACACGTAATGGGGCCATTATGTGAATGCTGGGAAGTAAAGCATCTAGTTATAGACAGGCATTATTTTGAAGTGTGTGTCTAATCCGTCCTCAATGTATGTGATTATTTACCTAGAAGATCAAGGAAATAGAATGGATATGTACCTTATTCAGGAAAGCAATTGGTAGAGCACTCCATCTGTGAAGATCATTCAAGCAGCTCATATACTTACGTCAGCTTAGAAATTATTTACAAGTGGATAGGCAAAAACATACATACAATGTATGCAGCAAAATTTTGTAAGAAACAGGGAATAAAGCACATGTCTTCAAAGCATGTAATAAAGGAAAACCTCAGCCTTTGTAATAATGCAGAAGGTCTTCCCCATGGTGTCCTTCATAAATACAATGAAATATTGCAGATACAGAAATGTTCAGGCCTTTATGTCTCTCCTCCCTACTACTACAGAGAATGAGTGCATGAACTGCCCTGGGAGATTCTGGAAGAGAAAAAAGAATTAGTCCTTTTTTGCTGCAGGCCTTTGCTCACTGTGGTGGGTTGGGCGTGGCCAGCATCCAACCCCCAACCCAGCTGCTCTCTCGATCCCCGCCTCAACAGTATATAGAGAGAAAAAAAGATGGGAAAGCTCGTGGGTCAAGACAAAGACAGTGAGGTCTCTTACTAAGTCCTGTCATGGGCAAAATACACTCAATTTGGGGAAAATGAGTTTATTGACGATTAAAATAGAGTTGGATGGTGAGAAAACCAGCAGAAAGTTAGAAGAGCTTCCCCCAGCAATCCCCTTCCCAGGCTCCTTCATCCCAACTCTTCCACTCCCTCCCTCCCCAGTGGGAGGTTGGAGAATAAAGGTTGTGGTCACTCTATAACAGCTCCTCCTTCTTCCCTGCTCCAGCATGCATCTCTCCCATGGGATACAGTCCTTAAAAAACTGCTCTGAAGGTACTTCCCAGGGGCTGCAGTCCCTTAGAATGAACCTGTTCCATTGTGAGTCCTCCACAAGCTGCTGCTTCTGCCAAAGCCTGCTCCAGCTTGAGCTCCATCCAATGAGGAATGGACTGTGTAACTGATGGACAGGGGTAGAGCAGTTGATGTCATCTACCTGGACTTGTCCAAAGTGTTTGACACTGTCACACGTGACATCCTTGTCTCTAAATTAGGAGACATCAATTTGATAGGTGGACCACTCGGTGGATAAAGAACTGGCTGAGTGGCTGCACACACAGAGTTGTGCTCAATGGCTGAATGTCCAGCTGGGGACCAGTAACAAGTGGTGTCCCTCAGGGATCGGTGTTGGGACTGGTCTTGTTCAATGTCCTTGTTGTTGACATGGACAGTGGAATTGAGTGTGCCCTCAGCAAGTTTGCTGATGGCACCAAGCTGGGTGATTCGGTTGATATGCTGGAGGGAAGGAATGCCATCCA
>JAOEHX010026426.1:0-41555 GCA_025448015.1 Bolborhynchus lineola | reverse complement strand
GCTCGGGCCCGCTCAGCTGAGCGCTCCGCACGCCGGCCGGCCCATTGCGGAGCACCTCCCGAGCCCTCCTCTGAGCAGCTCAGGGTCGCCCCCAGGCCCGCCCCGATGCTCCAAACCCCATCAGCATCCAGGCCGGGGGCGAGGGGACCAGATCAGGGTTCTGTGTAGCTCTGCCTCGCTGCTCCTTCCCCTCTGGGTTTGACGGGGCCGGCGGGCACAGCTCCTCTCAAGGTGGGAATGCTAATTGCTCTCCGCAGCTGCACTGCTCAGCATCGATTCTAGGTTGCTCTGAAACACTTGCTCATTTGGAGCCTGTTGAAATCAGGGCTGCAGCTGGGCAAAGAGGTTTGGGGGCTCTCACCCCCCTCCCCTCAAGTTAGGTCTGAGCTTTATCTCTGCAGCTTTTCCTTGTTACCTGATCCCAGGGGTTGTCTGGCTCACAGAGGTTTGGCCAGGAGGGCAGCAGATGCGGCCGTCCTGTGTGCTCCATAGGTGGGGCGCAGCCCCTTCTGCAGGGTATGCGGGCGCTTTCGTTGGTAACAACCACCTCAGGCAGAGAGCAGCTTGGTGGGGATTCACTCAGGCAGTAAAGCTGGCCCGTGTTCAAGTAACTCCCCATGCTCCCCTCAGGCAGAGCCCTCAGCTCCCCATGTGCCCAGTGCCAGATGGAATCACTGCCCATTGAGCTGCTGTAAACCCTGGCTCCTTGACTCCCCTCTACGTGGGCTCTAAACCCCAATAGAAATAAGCTCTGTTAAAGACAGGCTGCTCCATTGCCCTCTGCCCTTTGGCTGCCTGTTGGATTATGGCATCTCCAGGCTGCTCAGTCACCTGTGAAGAGTTTCCAGCAGCTCTGAATTATGAATGAATTTGCTTTGTCAAATTCAGGCTCAGGGATTAGGTCTCAGCCATGTGCTGGAGACAGTTACTGATAACAAAGCCTCCAGCACATACATACCCTCTGACGGATCCTGAGCCATCACCCTCATAACATGATTAGCTGCCTTAATGCAGAGGGGGAGTGGTGCTGGGATAGGAGTGGGGAGGCTGGATCCTGGCTGCCTGGGAGTGATTCCTGCACAGCACAATGTTGGGTGCATCACCCCCATCCTGGTCCCCAGCCTGTCTTGAGGGAAACACAAATTGCAGCAGGGCCAAGATGTGGCTGCAGAGACTGCACTGAGGCCATGGGTTTATTGTGATGCTCCCAGGGATGCGCTGCCTGTCCCTGACACCTCCCAGAGCAGAGCAGGGGAGGGATGATCCACCTCATCCCACGGGCAAGTCATGGGGCACCACGCAGCTCACGTTGGTCCCAGAGCAAGACACTTATCACGAGCTTTTATGGCAGGGGAAGCATTCCTGTTCACTGGGAACCCGCCTCACCAGTGAGCTCCCAGCAATGGTCGGTTGTGCAAGAGAGTCCTGGACGTGCCAGTACATTCGTGGCCTTTAGAAACTGCCCCCGCGGCTCAAGACGGTGCTTACAAAGCTGATTTCCCAACTGGATGTCCAAGCATCTCGCAGCTCTCCCGGGCTGACCAGCTCTGCCTGTTTGATCCAACCACCCACCCACCCATCCTGCGTCCCCACCAGAGCCAGAGGGGGTGCATCCGCAGTGTCAACGAGGATAAAGGACCAGCCCCAACCCCGCGGCTCACCGGGCAGTGCTTGCTCTTGCTTCACCTCGGTGATACCAGATGAGTCCTCTTTTTGCTGTTCTCTTATCCAAAAGCAATTTGCAGGCACAGACTGTGCCATCACCACTGATGGAGAGCCTGGGGGCCACAGCATGGACCGGCCCCTGTGGCACTGCTCATCGCCTGCAAACCCAGATCAGCACTGCCCAGCACTGGCCTGGTGCCCTCCAGCAGACAAGCTGCCACACAGGAGCAGGGCTGGAGGCTCTCCTCCCCACCCAGGGAACACGGGAAGGGGTTGCCATAGCCTGAGGGATGCCCTAATCCTTGGAGGACCATCACCAAGGCTCCTTGCCCCAGTGGGTGCTGCTGGGGGCACAGCAAGGCAGCTGGTTGGCAATGGGGACACCTGGAGTGGTGGGAGACAAGATGCTAAGGGCAGGCAGCAGTGCAGCAGATATTGCCATGGGGCTGAGCTATTGCTACTGATCATGGGAGAGGAGCGGGGCAGCCCTTGGCTGTGTACCTGGGAGAGTCTTTCAGAGGGAAGGGGTTCTTTGGGCAGTCCTCCCCAGCAGGGTTTACTGACGGCAGCTGCCTGAAAGCCTCAGTTAATCCTCCATGACCCTGCTCCTCCTGCCCTCTTCTCCCCTCGCCTCTTGACTAGCAAGAGTCCTTCTTAAATAACTCTTGTCACACTGCTCACCTATGGGAAGAATAAGTACCAGGGGACACCTTGCACTTCCCATGGGAAACCTGCCTGGAGCAGCAAATCCCCAGGCTCAGGGGGCCATGCCCAGTGGGAGCAGCATCCTTCCCTCTGTGTGGGGAGAGAGGCCAACACAAGAGCCATGGCACCTCGGCAGGAAGCTCGAGCACAGCGATTGATGGCACTGCCTCCAACCCACCCGGAGGAAATCAGTAACTCTGAAAGGGAAGAAAGTCATTTCCATAGCCCCGCCTTTAGTTACAGGGGTGCAGCCACCCCTGCTCTGGTGCCTATCTAAAGGAAATGTTAATGCAGGAGACGTTTATGCTGCATGAATCCCTGTGGGTTAAAGGTCATTATGGCTTCTATAGTATTTATCTGATGTTTGGAAAAAGTCTCATTTCTGGAGCAGGTGCTTGGAAGGGGAAAGGACAGATGCAAAGCTTCATTAGGCTCTGCCTTACCCCAGCTCACATGGGATGGGTGCCATAAAAACAGACGTGAACAGGACAGAAACTCTCGCCCAAGCTCCTGCCCGGCCTTTCCAGCAGCTCCTGGGGAGGGCACTGCCAGGGCTGCTCTGGGTGGGCTAGGATGCTCACAGCCACAGGTGCCCTGGGATGAGTGTGGTCCAGCTTCATCCCAGCCATTGCAGGCATGTTTACTGTGCCACATAGAGATGAAGGGGAGAAAGAGGTGGTAGAAAACTGTCTGCTTTGGTGGCTCATTTTATGCACTCTGCATAAGGTCTTCAGGATTTTGCAGCGCAAAGGCTGAGCTATTTTCCAGCCTGAGCAGGGAGCCCTCTGCCCAAAGACATGGAGTGCTCAAGAGGAAAGCTTCACCTCTACCATAGCCAGAGCTACGGTGCCATGCTGAGCCCTCACAGGGCTCCTCTCTTGGGCACCATCCTGGCACAGCCCATCAAAAGGGGGCTGGCACCCAGCTCTTTCTTTTACAGCTGGCCCAGTGAGCTGGTCCCATGGGCACGCCTGGGATGAGAGCTGGAACCTTCCCTAACCCTTCCCAATTTTCCTTCACTGGGAACCCCCAAACTTCTGCGTGCACCCATCTCCTCCCGCCCCTGCAGGGTGACGCAGGCAATGAAGCCCCCACAGCTGGGGTGCACCCATGGAGGAACACAGCCGTGGAGACCTCCCCAAAGTGGGGTCAGGGAATACCAACAGCGCACAGCCAGGAACGAGATGGGCTCCCCCCCTCCCTCCTGCAAGCACAGGGGGAAGCAAGGCCATTGTCCCCGGGGTGGTGGCAGTGGCTGGAAGGATCCTGCCACCCCACAGGCTGCAGCCAAGTGCCATGGGTGGGAGGAAGCTTCCCAGAAGACAGAGCTAAATAAAGGCAAGGCCTGGAACAACCCGGCCTGCCAGCTATTTATTGTAGCATGCCTGTATGCTGCTGAGCAGGAGGAAGATATTTTAAAGCTGCTACAAGGACGCTTGACTGCGTGCCTGGGTTTATTGATCAAAAATCTCATTACCAGCCCTCCCCATCAACATCTTTGAGCCCTGCACCACCTTCAGCCAAGTACCTTCCTAAACACAGCTCCCTCAAAGCAGCCCCTCCATCACTGAAGCAGACGCTTGGAAAAGAGGCTTCAGCATACACAGGCAGCATCCCCATCCTGCACTCAGTTTGCTTCTGGCCAGCCCTAACGAGACATTTCAAGCCAGCTTTTAGCATCTTGGGGCTCACCTTTCTCCACTCAAACTCCAATAAGCATTTACATCCTATGGCAAAAAAAGCACACCCCAACCTCCTCCAAGAACAGCAACCACTGCAATCTTTGTTCTCGAGTATGCAATTTTTTACTGAAAAAATCATTCATAAATTAACAAATACAAAAATGTACAAACACATGGGTAAATAAATGCAATGACACAAAGGATTGCTTTGCTGAGAAGTGTGTGTGTGTTCTCAAACACTAGTCTTCAGTGCAAAAACGTCCCCCTGGCACCTCTTAAACACAGAATGGTAAGCTCGAAAGCCGTGACGATGGAAAAGCTACTTTAGAGTTTAAAGCCACTTCTGATGGTGAGTGGCCCGAAGCGTGTGGCTGTTGCTCTGACGTATCCTCCTTCAGAGAAGCAGAGCTTTACAGACAATTATTAACTGTCAATAAATAGTTCTGCAAATAAAACCCACATGGCTCATTGAAGGGAAAAAAAGAAGAAAGAAATCAGCATTGAACAGGACCTGCCCTGCAGTGGGGCTGAGCAATGGGGGGACACGGAAGGGGCGAATGAGTGGCCTTGTTGGATTTCAGCTGCCAGAGTATGTACAGGTTCTCCTTAATATGAGAATTTTTACACCATAACAGCACATGCGCTCGACAGTTTGTTTTTAACAGTTACATTTACTATACAGTATTTGACATAGCTGATAAGATTAACAGTGCACATTTTCAGATATTCCACATTTTATAAAAGGGGTGAGGGGAAGAAATCCAACGTGATTAGAACAAAGGAACTATGAAGAGGGATGCTGCTGGGGGGATGGACCCTTCCGTGCCAACCGTAGAGTGCATTTCTGAGCAGAGGTAACAGCTTTTTGTTCAACACAAGGTGCAATGGGTGTCAGGTACACATCGAAGGCTGAGGATCCTGACTAAGGTAGTTTAAACACCTACTCACACACACATGCATGATTCCTCAGGTAGTGAACTTGGACTGGCTGAAATACATTCCTTGTTTGAAGCACCATTAAACAAAGACAGATTTCTAGCAAGGTCTCAAGATGAAAGAAGAGAGGAGCAGAGCAATGCGGGTTCAGCATCCGAAAAGGGTCCACGTGAATTAGAGATCGAGATTCAGAAGCAAAAGTCTTTATTGCTATATGCACCATAAAAAGCAAATCCTCACCTCTGCCTATAAATAACCAGGTTGAATCCCCTCAGGAAATGAGTTTAAAGCACATGTAAATTCAGAGACTTTAAAACCTAAGTTACAAACTTATCGGCGCTTTCCAAGGGCAGGCTCGCTGTCCTCTCATACCGGCCGATAAGGACCTACACATGAACTCGTGTTTTCTAAACCAATGTTCTCTGGATACAGATTAGGAATGCCCTGGGCAGTCACACCCACAACAGATGCGTATGGGGATCATACGTCCATGGAACTGAGAAAACAATGTAAACCATGGGAAGGAAACAGAAGGCAAACAACGCAATTAAAAGAAAGTTAAAGTACTTTGGAGGTTAAGTACCCACCACTGTTATGTATAAATACAAATTAAAACACAACCCCCAATGTATTTACTTTTAAGTCAGAGAGGTCCAGTAAAAGTGACTGCGTTGGTCTGAGTAAGGAGTGGATTGAGTGTCAGTGGGGAGGAGAGCCCGGAGCCCAGCTACCCACAGCAGCACAGTATAGGAAGGGATGGCGGATGGGAGAAGGCGGGGGCACCCCAGTTTGGATGGGTGTCAGACCAAGCTCTCTGGTTCCTGGTCCTCATGTTTTCACTAGTGTGATGCATGTGTCCTTCATTTCTCTCGCTCCCACTAACCTGTGACAACCTGCCCCATGGGCTGTGCCTGTGCCAGCACTGCTGCACCAATGGTGATAACTGAGTGCACTGCCTGGCTCCAACAGTACCTCAGTGGCTGCTGGACCTACACACTAAATACAGACTGAAACAACTTCTCAAACTGTACCATCATGTTGTAGGAGCAATAGTAGGGCACTGCTGGGCAGGGCAGGGCTCAGAGCCCCCTCCCAAGGATGGCACATAGGCAGGAGCAGCCAGCACAGGGGCTGCGCTTCCTGCGGCAGCATGGATGTGAGCTCAAGTAATCTGCCAAGCTTACACTTGCCATCCATAAGGGTAGAGAGCAACACGCAGGAGATTTTATTCCATATGGCTTTTGGATTCATTTGCACATCATGCTGCAGAAGTGACAAAGGGGAGGTTTATCATAAATATTCCCATTTCCTCACTCTCCCTGGAAAAAGCCACCCCTGTGGTTTCTGGAATGAGCGATGCCATGGCTGTGTTTCTCATCTGCTACACTGGAAAGTTTAGGGCCCTGTCCCACAAACATTTCTGCATATGCACAGCTTAAGTCATGCAAGCAGTCTCACTGGCTTATAACGGAACACCTTGCACAAGTACAGTGATGCACACACAACTGTCTGCAGAATTCAGGACTAAAATGAGTGACCGTATGTAAACCTCTAGCTTGGATTTGAGCCGTAGGAGGAAAATTAAAAGGGGCAATTTACACAGCATATTTACACTTACACTTCTTTAAGAAGCGATTCTGTTGTATATACTTCAAGCAGGTCATTTAAAAAACTGCACAGACATAGAAGAATGGTATCAGAAGTCCTTTGATCTCCTACTGGGGCAGTTGCTGACTGAATCGCTCCCAACGTTCACTATGGAGAAGCTGGAGTCCGTCAGCTGAGCTGCTTCCTGGAGGAGAAAGCACATCCGAGGTGAGTCCCAGTGCCAGAGATTGCTGGAGGAGGAATGTGGAGGAGATAAGAGCAGCAGGTCAAACCGTTGTCCTGAAACCCAGAAAGCAAGTGGCGGAAGGAAGAGACTGCTGAGCTTGCTGCATGAGTATCGGGCTGGATTGGTACAGCTAGGGCAATTTGTGCGTGCACTTTCAGCCTTACTCTCCAAAATACTGTGATCCTTCATTAGACAAAGTGTTGCTTGTCCTCGATAACCCTTGGAAAAGGAAGTCCAGCGTGGTGCTTTCGTGGTGAAGGGCAGAGCAAAGTTATTTTCTCCTCTTAATATTCGGTCACCAGAGCCAGCTCCGGTGTCAGGTTAACAGTGATGTTCTTATACAAGGCGTCATATGTGACGTTTGGAAAGTAGTTCAAGTTATTGAGGCCGTCCAGGGCTTGTCTTTCTTTCGACTTCCTCAGCAAGGCATACCTATGGAATGAGAACCAGAGCCCGGAGTCACTTCCACATACCCCCCAGCCCTGCAAAGTCCTTCTAATGCTACTAAAACACCTTTTAACAGTCAGTCCCAACAGCAGCTACAAAACAACAAATTTCTGAGCCCTTAATGAAGATAAATGTCACACTTTCTATATTAAGTATATACATTAAAACATCCCAAAGTTTAGAAAATTACAGTCCATCACTTAAGACCAAAATGCTCTATCCCACCACCATCCAGCTGTAAAAACAACCTTCAACTCCAGCCCAAAGCCTGTGGGTCTCATTCCTACGAGGGGGCTGAGCTCAGGGGGTCCTGCTGAACCCTCACCAGAAAAGCAGATGAGGGGTAGTGTGGACCTTTCCATCTTTCAGCAACTGATCACAAACAAGAGCAAAACTAAATGGTTTTAGTCAGGGAATGGGGGATGAGGAAGTAAAACTAGGATAATGATGATTTGCAGAAGGAAACTGCAGCTGGTACACAAGAACAGCCTCAACCAAATTTAGGGGCAGCATGATGAGATGTAAGGGGGGGGAATGTGGAACAAACTAAAATAAGCAGAAACATCTCAGTAGGACACTGATTTTCTGCACTGCAGTGCTGGGGGCCCGGCAAGCACCAGGGCAAGTGGGAGCTGAGCTGAGACCTGGGGACAGAAAAAGCACCAGGGAAGGGATATGCCAGGAGGAAAAGGAAGATGCTGAGTGACAGCAAAGAGGGAAGTGCCCAAGCCAGTTTCAAAGAGGTCACAGCATCAGAACACGAGCAGGACACCTGGTGTCTTGACGAATACTTTCATCCTCCATGGATGAGTTTTGGGTCTCCCTGCTTGGATGGGAGCAGCAGTTAGCACTTGCCCATGGCTAAGAGCAGAGCAGAGGGGAGCAGAGATTTCAGGAGGCACAACAGAGAGGATTATCTATTGCCAAACCTTGTCTAGGCTGGGCGTCAGGCTCCAGACGCAGCAGTGGAGGCAGAAGCATGCAGTGACACAGGTATCAGCCTCACCAAGGAGAACCACTGCCTTGCACACCTTCACTGCAGATCCCTCCCTCCCACAGCACTGACCCACAAGTCCTGCTGACACCGAACTAGAGCTCCAGCCCAGGGTCAGGAGGAGACCAGGGAAGCATCAGGAACAAGTGCTCAATCCACTGCACTGCCAACCTTCCACGCCTCAAGGCTTTGACCAAATACAGAGTTTAAAGCCAAAACCAACTTCTGCTTCAAGAGGGAAATGAGAGAAGCATCTCTCATTCTGGCTGCACTCTGACAGAAATGAAAAGTAGGGCTAAAGATGACATAACCTCAAATGGAAACTCTCCCCAAAATGAGTCTTCTGTAAGAAGAGACTAGCAGATAGCTCAAATGGTATCTGCAACATAAACCCTCCTTGCTGCCTCTTCCGCCAGCAGCAGCCAGGAGCCCCTCTGCAGAACAGAGCTTGCACTGTTCAATAGCTCATTACACGAGAGTCAATTCCTGCAGCTGATTGTGAGAAAGGTATTTCTCTGCTGCTGAGTTTTCAGAAAACTCAAATTCTGCCAAGGTTCCCAGACATGCAACCAACCTTTGCACGCTCCAGAACAACCTCCGGAGCAAAGGGGTCAGAGCCCTCCTGGAAAGCTCCAGAGAGAAGGTAGGTTTTCAAGAGAAAAGACTAAAAGCACACAGTACTTGTGCTCCTCAGGCACAGGGGACAGCCACTGCCCCTGATGGATGTCCAAAGTCTCTCAAAAGAGCAAGGCTTGAATTTAAGGGCTCTGTACAACCACCCTGGTTTGGGGCCAACAGGCAGGAACAGAAGAATGGAGAGGGATGAGTTGCTCCATCTCAGCACTGCAGTGGAAGTGTGTCAGAGCTGCTGCCATCTCCCTGTTTGCATTCACCATCATTATAGAATGGTTTGGGTTGGAAGGGACCTTAAAGCTCCTGCGGTTCCAGCCCCCTGCCACGGGCAGGAACACCTTCCACTAGATTAGGTTGCTCAAAGCCCCAACCAACCTGACCTTGAAAACTTCCAGGGATGCAAGGACCTCTCATCACAGGAACACAGCGTATGAAATGGAGGGATGGAGGAATAAAGGCAGCACTCTGTCTCCATCTCCCTGCACTTAAGTTTCCCTCACGAGTTAAGGCTGTTACTGCACTTAAAGAGCTGCCTTTTAAATGATAGAGATTCTTTGCAAAGGACTTTGGGATTCTTAAAACCAAGGAAATGTACTTGCCTTCCTAGGAACTGCACTTCTCCCCGATGGTGGTGGGGAATTGATTTGTATTTCCCTGTGTCTCCTTCTGGTCGAGTCACCGAGTAGCCTGCGTACTGCACTCTGAGTTAGAAAGGGGGGGGATAAACAGAAAACAGAAACCAGTCACTGCACTTGCCGTGCCACCAGCGCTTGCCAGGGCTGCACAGCTCATGCACATGGGCCTCCAACAGCACCTTTGCCTTTCCACCCAGCAGATAAGCTCATGCTTATGCAAACCTGCCCATTCCAGCCTGGGCTCTGGGCAAGTTACACCTGGCACCCCCAAACTTCAGCTCAACTAAGATCAGCCTGAGCTCAGCAGTGTGGGATACTGCAGAGGCAGTAATTTCCCAACCAGGACTTCTCTGTTTGCTTCCTATGTACTGCCTGGAGCAGCCCCTGTTCCCCCCGAGACACTGCAGCTGGGCTGGCTCACAGGACCACCCTCAGAAGCAGAGTTCAGCGATGAGCTCCCATACCTGTTCCAGAGGTCATCATCTTCACCACCCCAGCCCCAGAAGGCATTAGGGAAACCATTGATCTTCTGAAACTGCTCAACAGTCAGGCCGCTCACCCCACCGAAGAACTCGTTGTAAGGGAGCCTAAGTGGGAAAGAAGGGGTTAGGGCAAAGCCCACCAGTGCTGCAGCTCTCCCGCCTGCAATGGGGGAAGCCTGAGCTGTGAGGATGCTTTCTTCTATTCCCCTCTCACATTCACTTCACACAAAACCCGAGAAGCAAACAGAGATTAGTCTTTCACCTTTAAAAAACCAGAATCTAACCCTGGCTCCTTAGCTGTTATGGAAGTGGGGAGGAAGAACAGTGCTTACAGATACATGTACTTATCCAGCTTGGCTGCAAAGTGCCTCGGCATCTGTCCACACCCATAGTAGTTACGGTCATTTTCTGGTATGTGGTCCACATCGTGAAAGATGAGGCAGTCCCAGTCCAAGTCCTTCATTGCTTCCCGAAAGCCAACGTTGAAGAGCATGGCACGGTTAAAGGGTTGGTTTCCAGCCTAGGAGGGAGAAAGTTCCTTCTCAAGGGGAGTCCTGTGCAGTTTGTGCTCTGCATGTGCATTCTCAGCCTTGTCTAGAAAGCTGCAGAGGGCAACCAGCTCCCACACTGGTGCCACAGAAGGAAATGATGCATTGGGACAGACTAGCAAGATCAACCAGGACTTGGGTGTTCAATTTACTGTGCAAGAGCAAAAATAAAGATCCTAAAGCCCTATGACTTGGGCACGACAACAAAACAACCCAATTTTGATCAATCTTTTTGAGCTGAGCTAGATATGGAGGAACATTTACTGGGGAGATGAAGCCAGACAGCATAAGTGACAGGTTCACATACACATCCAATGACTGTCTTATGTTTTACATTCATGAAGGTCATCTAGAAACTGGCCCGACAAGCACTGCACAATGGTCAAGCCATTTCTGGGCCTATGGGATGCTCCCCAGAACTACCAGAGATACACAGAAATAACACATTATTTAAACTGCAAACACCTGGACCACAGTTGTCTCTTTAAAAACTATCTGCTCCAATACATGATTTACCAAAAAATAAAAAACCCCAAAAATATCAATATTTTACTTCATTTTTTTAGGTAAAACCAGTCATTTGGGGGCACACCTCTCAGCTGTGCCACTTCTATGCAGAATGGGACAACTTACACATGGCAACACGAACCCTGAACCTGCCAAGGGTCAAATGATGTGATCTGGGAGGTGATCTCCTCGGCACACAGTGCAGAGCTATGCCTGCGGCTTTGGCAGGCGCATCTCTGGCGCAGCACATCCGTGCCCCAGCGGTTGCTGCTCCAGCCCCCCGGGGCTCACTCACTTGTTCCACGACGTAGAAGGCGAACTGTAAACGTTGCCGCTGCAGCATGGGAATCAGGTGCCTGAAGAGGACAGGAAGATGCTCGTATCGATTGCGGAACGGGATCAGGATCGCCACCTGACAGGGAGAGGATGCAGCTCTCACTGTATTGAACCACTTGCTCCTGCTGCCGAGCACCCCCCAGGACTGGCTGGTGTGGCGTTACAGGAGCAGCACTAACCACGGTGTCTCAGCTCTGCCGTGTAGGGCTGAGCAGCACGAAACCCTTCCAACCTCCACAAATGGATTTCCTGGTTACTTTTGGGGAAACTATTGCTTTGGGGAAATTCAATCTAACCTTGAGTGGAAGGGAGACCCACAGCTCCCCACCTCCACTGCTTCTGACCAGTCCAGGACCTGCTACCACACTGCCCTAAGCCACCTCCCTCTGGGGTGAAGACTCTCCCACACCGCCACTGCCTCTCTGGGTCAAATCCTACCCAGGATAGGGCAGCAGGGGCAATGGGAGGACCAGCAGCAGGGAGGAGCTCTTGCCTGGCTCATTCATAGTCCATGCAGAAACTCAGAGCTGACTCATGCATCACTAAAGCAGCCCTTGAATACAGCGTTTCCTCCCGAGGCACTGCAGCTCCACACTTCAGAGATCCTTATATATCCTCTGAAGCCGCAGCACATCAGAGATGTTCCTGTTAATGTCTTTCCATCATCCACCCAGGACTCTCTGTCCCCCTGTGCTCAACAGTGACATGGGGCTGCCCAGTTCCCCATTACCTTCCAGCGAGGCAGGCAGTCGCTCGGCTTCCAGTGGCCTCCCAGCTTGATGGAAGGGTCTTTTGAGAAGAACTGGTGGATATCCTCCATCGTGATCTCACTCATATTTACATCGATGGGGCCCTCTGCAACACAGCAGGGAGAAGCAGAAGAGGGGGTCAGGAACCACTGTGGTCCTGAGGCACTTGTGCCTGCCTGGGACAGAACACTGCTGCACCCCTGCCCTCCAGCCCCATCACTGAATGCAGACAGCCTCTTTTCCCCAAGCACCAACAAAAATGAATAGGAAATGCTGCTGCCAGGACTTGCAACACCTTCATCTCCTCAGCACATGGGCTCTCTTCAGCCTTGTGGCTGCTGTTGGATACAGTTCTTCCATCAGAGACCCACACTGGCCAGGGCACCCTTCTACACCTCAGGACAGGTTTCCAGCACACACAAACCCCACACCTCAGCAGGGAGCTCAGTTTTCCACTGCAGCATTGCTTCGGTGGAAGCATTTCTCCCAGCTGCAGTTCCCTCGGGGGTGGATCCAGCCCCATGTCCTGCACCAGCCCCTGCCCAGCACAGCTCAGAACTGGGACCAGCAGTGCTGCTGAGGGGCCACCCTGCCATCACAGCCCCTGGAAAAGGGCTGGCCAAGCCTCTGCACCAGCCCACAGTGCTTGGCAATCAATGGGCTCCCGCTTCGGCAGTGAGACCTGCCTCCAACACAGCAGGGATTAGTGTGAGTGGGTAAACAATGAGTTTCCAGGAGGGGACCAGGCTCCAAACAGTGCTCCCATTCATCTCCAGGTGCTGGCAGAGAAAGGTGCAATGCTGGTGAGCTGGGGAATGCCACAATGTGCCCTCCAAAGCCATGGGGAGCAGGAAAGGGGTACAGGGCCACTGGGATGCTACTCACTCATAGAAGGGAGCCTCTCAGGACAGGTGTGGTTGGGGAAGTAGGTAAAGTCTTCAGGAAGAAACGTCGTGGCTTGCAGAAAGGTGTCGTTGTGGTTCAGGTCAAGAGGATAATCTGTGGGATGGGGGGAAAAAAGGGAAGATTTAAAACAAGTTTACTTTTGATCTGCAGGTCTTTGTTATTTCCAGCCACCTTCCTGTGCGAGCAGCCTGCAAATGCATCCATGGCTGAGGATGCCCCCAACAGCATGGGGTGTTCCCATGCAGCATGGGCCCTACCTGGACTTACAATTCAGGCTTCACATTTTCTGACCTAAGGAAGAGCTTTCAATGTCACCTTTAGGCATCACAAACAGCTCAAAGCAAAGGAGTACATGGCACTTGGAAGGAAAAGGTACTTAGCACCTTGCCCCTGAAGGACCACGGCACAGTGAAAGAGAACATGCTCTTCCAATGGGTCTTTTCCAGGTCCCAGTGCCAGTAAGGAGTGCCAGTGCAGCAGCCTGCACAGGGAAATCCTGCCTTGCATCCTCCTCAAAAGATCAATGAAGACTATCACGTTACACACAGCCTCTCCTGCAGTTTGCATTGTGCAAGAGCAGAGGAGCCCAGCACAGCACATTTACATATTTCACCAGTACCCCCACTGCTCTGCATCCTTTTTCCTCCTGGGCAAAACCCTTCCAGCCTCTTACACCTGTACATGCCTTAGGGAGGGTTTTACATTACCGTAGAAAGCAGAAGTTCACGGTGAAGTTGCATAAGGCATCTTAGTCAAGCATGACTTCATTTTAGGCACTAGAATTAACTTCCCTGCACCAGCTGCTGCAGAAAGATGCTGCCTCTCCACTTTCTCCAAGCATCAGATGCTTAGCAGAGTGTTGGCCTTTAGATCCACAGCACCAGCACCAACCTTACATCCCAGTGAGGCCCTGGAAAGCAGCCATTTACAGCTGAGCCACCCAGGCCCATCACAGGCCGCTACCAGAACGAGGTGGTCTCATCCTTTCCAAGTACCCTACCGTGCGCAGGCATTCCTGCAGCAGCTAGCTGCGGAAGCACACCATGGGGATGGCATTCACCATGCTAATTCAAAGCAAGAGCAGCCCTGGTTTCTCATGGGCATAGGACAAACCCGTTGGTGTTCAGGCACACGGAGACAAAAGAAGGTGTAGTGTCCACCCCATCATACCCTGACAGCTCTCCGGGTAGCTTTACAAAGCCTTGGGCACAAGGATTTCAAGTGACCCATCAGTAAACAGTCGGGTTGGAACTGGATGACCTTAAGGTCCTTTCCAGCCCAAACCATTCTATGATTTACAGGAGGTAGCCAGACTGAGTCATTTTACTGAACCCAGGGTGAAATTCAGGTTTTTTCCTTTTACCCAGCAGCTATAACCTTTCAAATTCATCTCTCTCAGTTTCAAGAACACATTGATAGCAAAAAGGTTTCACATATTTTATCCCCAGAGCAATTTAATAAACCCAAAACTAGAGTGTAATGAGGTGAATGAATCTGCTAAGATTAAGAGCTAAGAATCCAAGCCATACGTAAGGATAGAGACATTTAAGTAATTGCATAAGCACAGTATATTTTCCATAGTAGAAAGGCTGTTGCATTTAATAGCCACATTAATGGTCTATCAAGAAAAAATAATCTAGTGACAATTTTGTCCTTTAAAGCAAAGCAGGGAGGGTTGCCTTTACCTGCAAGGTCAAGAATCTTTCATTTAAATCAACTGGGACAAGTCACTGCTGGCCTGATATTCCAACTTGCTTTATCGTGCTAGTAATCACATCATTAATACTGCTTATTCATTCTAATAAGTGGTACTCAAACTATCTCAGCCTCAAGATGGACTCGTAAAAGGAACCCGAGAGCTTTTTCAAGTATTTAAGATATTGGTTTGGATGCTTGATACTGCTCTGAATTTTAATAACCAGATTCCCATTAAATTCCTATCAGTAGAGCACGCTCTCAATACTTAGTCCAGCGGATAATGTACAGCGAAGCTCAGCTCCCTTTTTGCACCAAGGCTGCCTTTTTTGCTTGCCAGGGATCCCTCTTGGCTCACTGAACAGGAAACCTATTACTACACCTACTAGCAAATGCTGAAAAAGTTATAAATTACTTCCTCATTTTAACACAAGAGGAAAAAAGCTGAGGGCAAAGAATAAATGCAGATGGATGGGGACAAGCACCCTGTGCTCGGTCACCTTGTCATTCACAGCGGGAAACTGCATTTTTAAGGAATCTGCCAGAAATTAAGGTCCCAGGAGGACACATGCACAATGCAGCACTGCACAAAGAACAGCACACATGATGTATGGGAAAGCTGGCAGCTCAGAAAGCATCAGCCTCCAACTTCCCAGTGCTCCCATGCAGCTGGAACAGGGACAGCTAGAGAGGGGTCACAGTGCCTGCTGCCCAAACTGGTTTGTGGCATCCCTGCCCTTCCTCGGCACACCTCTCCTTGGAAGAGGGGAGGGAATGGGGGGACGGACACCCAGTGCTGCCTACAGGGTATGACAGGGGCACCTGCTGGGACAGTCAATACCTTTGGCGGGGTCCCCCCTGCAGCCGTGCCATGCAGGTTAGCTCTCCTGGCCATCGCACTGGGGAAGGATGCACACGCCAGGCAGTGCCACCGCTCAGATCCCACCAAGGCACCCAAAAACAGAGTCAAGGAGGGAAGATACTGATCCTGGTGTTAAAATCCTTGCAGCCACAGTGCCATGTGCCTTCCAGATGTCACCACCATCCATTATGTGCCTGCTTTGACGTGCCTGCCAGGGAGGGTCACCCAAGGACGGTGCATAGCGCTTGTGTACGTCAAAAACATCCTTGCAGCTGGAGTTCTTGGGGCAGGAAGGGTATCAGCCCGTGCCCGAGCTGGGATGGAGATGAGGCTCAAGCAAAGCCCGTTATTTTCAGTAGCAGCAGTAGTGGAATTGCTGACACTAATATGGTAACCATTTCCCTGTCTGCTGCAGGCAGGGTTTTGGAGGCCTCAGGGCCCTGAGGGTCAGGACCAGAGCAGGACAGCTCTTGATTCTCATCACCACAAGGAATAGCAGTGGAGTGTCCAACCCTCCTCCCTTCAGGAGCTCAGCCACTTCCTCACCCTGCATCTGCTTTACGTGATGTTTCCAGCCCTAAAAATAGCTCAGAATGGCAGCCCTGGCCAGCTTCAGCAGGGACAGGAGGTGACCCCGGGTGTCAATCTCTTGTGCAAGTTGATAATTCCCCTCCCGTGCCCATCCCTGGTCAGGGTACAGCTGAACTGACAGCCACACCACTGCTCCTTGGCATGCTGGGCAACAAGGACACAGCTCCTGCTTTGTTATTAATAAGGAAACAATCCTGCCTTGTAAAACTTTATCAGCCCCAGATGATGAACCCTCACAGTGGAGGAGCTGAGCGCCCTGATACCAACTGCACCAGCAGGATGCCCCGGTCACACGCCAGCAGGGGAGGTGCATGCTCGGTGCCACACCAGCCCAAAGGCAATGCCTCACTCCACCTTATGCAGCCATGGGCATTTATGCTTCCCTGTACCATATTTACACCAAAACTTGTAACCCTGTTATGAGCTTTGTATTACAGACGATGAAGAGCCTGGGAGCGGGAGCCTGCATTCTGCCCAGAGTTTAATGTATTATTTGTGGCAGATCTCCAGCCAAGTCACCTCTGTTCATCCTTGCATGGGAAGAGCGAAGCTTATGAGCACAGGCTCCTTCACGTGCAGGAAGTCAGAGCTCTGCACATGCATGTGCCTGGGAAGTGACTTTTTAAATATGAGACTGAATTTGAAGGTATTTACCCTCAGACGGGTTGAAGCTAACAAACAGAACTGCTGGAAAGCAATTTCAGCTCAGCATCCCATCGTTTGAGACCTTTCAAGGTTTTTACCCTTTGTCCAAGCTAAAGCATTTGAATTTTATATATATAAAGAAAATCATTATGATTAATATAAAGCAATTCTATTAATATAGCCTTTATACATAGCATATATACACATTAATTACATATATTATAGGCATTTATGTATTCATAATATCTATTCATACATATAAAAAATAAAAAGGAAGCCAAAGTTCTCACCTTGCATTTACCAGCACAAATTAATCCCTTCAAGCAAGAGTGGTTCAGGTCAACCTGATTTCCAATAGAAATGGAACCTTTGATCAAAATGACAATTACTCAAGGAATACCTGAGTCATTCACGCTGCTGTTCCTCTTGGCATAGGCACTGCGGACCACCTGCTCGTACACCTGAGCTCCTATTGTTCGCATATTCTCACGAATCATGATGCCTCGGGCTTGCATCATGAAGAGGTAGGTGTTCACTGCAGGGGAAAGAAAAAGGAGCATTTCCATGACCATCAGGTTTTGTAGGAAAGAGAAATAGAGGTCTTCTGCAACTATTCCCTGCCTCCTGCTTGGTTTCAGCTCCCTCCTGTCTGGAGGATCCCCAGGTCACACATGCCTGGTTATCTGGTGGAGATGGGAAGGGCATAAAGTCAGGAAGCGGAGGTGTAAGGCGTATTTAGAAACCCAGCTGGTTTATAAGAGGACCATACCCAGCTAGACCTGATGATGCAAACTGTAATGCAGCACTGCAGCTTAAACAACTGTACATTCTGCTTCCTAAGCAGGAAGATTTAATCAGGAATTATCATTATAACAGGAAAACTAAGCTGCAGGCCTGCAGAAGGGCATTCATTCCTGGACTGCAGCACCAAGGGCTGATATTTGCTTGGCAGAGGTACCACAAACCCCATCCCAGTACCAGTCTGAGCGCACCAGCAATCCGTATGTGCCAGAGCAGGCTGTGTTCTGCAGCACAAGCCCCCTGCTCCCCAGGACCAGCCCCCCCTGGCAGGTTCCTTCCCCTCTCCTTTCCTGCTGACCCTGTGCCTTGGCACCGCTCAGGCTGAGCCTCCTTAGGTTTCAGTTTAAGCTGACACCCAGCTCTGGCAGGGATGGGCCCCAAAGCAAACAGCAGCAAGCACAGCTCTGAATCACCAGCAGCACCCACAGGGATGGTGGGACTGGCACCCATAGGGACAGCAGGACAGCCACAGCACCGCAGTGCCAGTCACAGCACCCCTGCACTGACATCTTGGGCTTAAGAATGAAGGGTGGGAAAATAATCTTGATTTGAAAGCAGGGAGGAGGGGAGATCTAGAAGGCGAATTCTGCACTAGCAATTACAAAACCAGGTCAAAAGACACCCCAGGAGGGATGAAGAGGGCGCCAGGCCAAGGAAACAACAGGGACCCATCAAAGAGGAGGGCAGCCACTGATGAAATGTCACCAGGAAACATCCGTAACAGGTCATTTCTACAGCAGGCGTATCACAGGATGCAATAGCCCAGAACCAGTGGCTGCCGGTGCCAGGAGGGTGCAGTCATCGCTGGAGTCACTGGGAGCACAGATTAGATAGGGCCCCCGCACGGTGGTACCACCGCTGGAGAACAAGGGTCACCCCAAACAGCACCCACCAGCACCCACGCCGCCCCGGTGCCCTTGCCCTGCTTTCCCCTCCTACCCCCACAGCTCGAGCTGGGCCCCAGCAGCGCTGCCCACACGCATTTCCCAATCCCAACCGTGTTTTGTTTCCACACAGCAAAGCAAATATTTGAAGAGGCGACGGAGCCCCGCGCCGTGCCCAGAGCTCGCGCACCGTGCCCGGGTCCCGCGCCCGCCCGTCCCTGGGGAACCACCGCATCTTCAGCAAGGAGGGGATCAGCTGCATGCACTGCTTGGCAACTAAATGGCTTGCAATGAGACGTCAAACGCCGTTCGCAGCCCCTCCTTTACACGTACCCTTCGTGGCAGAGCAGTGATAGCACCTTAAAGTGGTGGTTACACTGGCAACAAGCAGAGCTGCCGCAGGCAAAGCTGCACCCAAAGCCTTTGTTCACCCACTGCTTCTGGGGCCAGTTCTGCAACCGTCGGGCTGGTTAGTGACAGCAACAAGATGAATGTGTGCTCTGCTGCAGTTCCTTGGCAAGATCCTCGAGTTGCAACGACAGTGAGAGGCAGCAAGGGCTGCTCCTGCTCAGAAAGACCGGGAATTTGCGTTAGCAGATCCCCAGGGCAGAAGGCTCAAGGAGAAGCTGGCATTTGATGTGGCACTACAGGCCAGAAATGAGTGTAGCTGAAATTCCACACACAAAGCCTTACACCCGGCCCTAAAGCCTGCACAAGTTTGCACTTGGACTCAACTCCTGCTTGGAGCTCAGCATGAAACCGCAGCATCACCCAACACCATCTCCAGTCCCACCATCCCTCCCCGGCACAGCCCCCGTTTAGGCAGCTGCCAACCAGGACTGACGGGAGTGGGAGTTCTGTGGGGAAAAGAAAGGTTTGTGGAAATGGGCTATTTAGGGTTAGTGTAAGTGAGCAATGCAATTGGGCTGGCATGGCCTTGGGGTCCAGGGCAGGATGCTCAGGGCAGCTCCAGCCTGACCTGACCATACAGGCCAGGCAGAGGGCACGTCTCCCTGACGACCACAACAAGGAATGTAAACTGGGCAGCTTCTTCTCCGGCTCATCAGCCCAGGTCACAGCTCTTCCTCAGTTGCAAAGGCAACATATTATGGGTTGATGATTTGGGCATACGGCTCCTAAGAACATGTTTATAGCATCCTCCACAAATGGCAGCATCCACCCCAAGCTGCAGGCAGAAGCACTGCAAGGCTGTAGCAGGAAGCAGCACAAACCAACACATCAGCAACAGAACAGCATCCTCCAAACCCAAGCAAGCACCGCAGTGCATGAATTCATAAGGGAGAGCAGCACCACACAGCCTCACCTCAGCCATCAGCAGGCAGTGAGCTGCTCGGCTCCCTTTCCAAACTCCAACAGACTAATCAGGAGCTCCGCTTTGCAGAGCAAAGGGGGGCTGAAGACACTCAAGACAAGATGTTTACCCGGACCAGGCTATTGATAAGGGAAGAGGGAGCAGCAAGCTTGCGCTTCCCAGCTTGCATGGAGGCATAATTCACTGATGCTGAACAAGTAATTTAGCCCTCTACTTCATTATGCCTTCTACACGCTGGATAAAGCAGAACCAGGTTTGGTGAAGCATGAAAGAACAGGAGACACAAATCAGCATCCAATCCCTGTCTGATTTAAGGAAGAGGGAGGTTTCTCGCGCACAGTGAAAGCCCCATTTGTTCCTGCTCCTCAGCGGGCAGACAGAGCAGGGCCCCCCCGCAGCCACAGGACACGGCTTGCTGGGTGGGACTCGCACGGAGCGGCAGTGGGAATCCTGAGCAGACTGTCACAGCAGCCACCATCCCAGGGGAGCGCCAGCACGAACAACACCCGCTTTGTTAAAGGCAGCAGTTGCCTTTCCGCACATTAACCCCTTTACTCAGATGATTGAGGAGATACCTGGCCCCGGATGAGATGGGCCATCAACAACGCCACGCACACAGTATCATGCGACCACACCAATCCGAGCCCCTTCTGCTCCCAAAACCGCAAGCCACCATGAGATAAGCTCCACAAAGCCCACGCTTATCCAGCACACACAATTCATTTAGGTCAGAAAATTGGATTTAAAACACATCATTGAAACCATTTCACTCCCCATAGCCACACGGTGCTTGATTTAGTTCCATCGGGCCGCCATGTGAAGGGCTGGGTCTGGATCAACGTCTGGGAATCACTGTACTGAATTCAAACCTCACTCCTCGGTTTACTTTGCTTTCGATGAGCAAATCTGCCATTTATTAAGGCTGACCCTACAGAGCCTAAGGCACCTGGACCCAAAAGGCAGCGTTTCCCATAGCCATAGTGCCAGAGCCACCATGAGCACAGGGAGGAGACGCTGAGCACCCCCACCACGGCCTCTGCCAGGGAAGAAACATGCGCACACACACTGTTGATGTGCTCAGCCTGAACCAGGGTTCAGCCAGAAAGCAATTCTCCGTGCAGCAAGATACTGCTAATCTAATCACATAGGATGATCTTGGAAATTACACTGGCCTTCTGCCTTTACTCCATTTGAGCACGCAGCACTTCAGACCACATACACATCCAGGCTGATAGCAGGTGATAACAGCAGGACAAGGACAGGAGAAGGATCTTAGCTGCTGTTAGGGGAGATGAGCGGTGGGGACCACATCAGGGAGGGAAGATGCCCTTTTTCCTACTGATTTCCAACACTGACCCTCACAACTCATACAGAAAACAAGCAGAACTGAAGAATCAATTTACCCAAATGACTCCATTAAGCTTATTCTTGTTAGTTCATTACAGGATAAGACAACACTGCTGGGATTTAAACACATGGAAACCATGACATTGCACCTCCAGCTTGCCACCAGCCGGAGCAGAATCACGTGGCTGAACCCCAGGGCCAATGCACCCTGCAGGATGCTGCACCCCAACTTCCCTGCTCACAAGCAACAGGGAGGACAAGTGCTTATCCAAGTTGGGAATGGATGCAACAACTTCAACCAGGGAGGTAATGTCCAATTACATAAATGAGCGCTGAAGTCTTCCTGTAATCATTTCTCTGTTGGTATTTTTGGAGCACTTCTAATCAAGAAACAGCTGACTCTCTCATGGAAAATTAATTTCACCAAGATGATATGTACTAGAAGAGGCAGCAGAGTAATTTGCAGCTTGGGAGTTGATTCAGAAGAGGTCTGAGTGTGCTCCATGCCAGCTACCAACACAGGAAGGGGACAGACCCGACACGTCTCGCTCCTGACCCCAACACACTTCTTTTGCCTTCGGAAAGGACCTTCCTCCAGCATCCCCCAGCACAGGGGATGGTGCAGCACCTGAGGCCCCGCGCCAGCAGAGACAGCGGCCGGAGTCAGGAAGAGGGGCAGGCAGTTCACAGAGCCCTGCACGCCTGCCACGGTATCAGCGCCCAGCACAGCAGCCAGGCTTTCCTGAGGAAGAAGCAGGTCTTCCTGTGCTTTGAGATTTAGGGTTTTCTGTCCCACTCAGCAGTTTTTCCCCACTTCATTACTCCATCAGGGGTTGGCTGTGAACTGACTGTGGGCCCATTGCAACGTGCACCATTCTGCCAGCACTGGGGCTCTGGAGCATCTGGACCCCATCCCAGCATAGGCAGCCCCACCAGCCCCCATCCAGCCCTGGGAGCACACATCTCAACCAACAGAGCCATAAATCAACATACAAGCAGGGTAACTGCTGCTGTACAAACCGCTTTGCCAGATGCTCGGAGCAGATACGAAGCATCCCGCAGAGCTTGCAGGATGCCTGCGCGTGGGAAATGTGACAGAGACCCTGAAGGGATGAAGGTCCCGCAGGCAGCAGGGATGGGTGCTTGGGTCACCCCCAGCACCCCATGGGAACACCTCTGGTGGGGCCCAGAGATAGCAAAACCAGCAAAGCTGTGCCTACATTAAACCTTTTGTCAAGCTCTCCCAGCAGATCTCCAGTATTCAGCTCCAGTAGCATTAGCATTAGCAATACAAAGAGGTTTAAGCAAACTAAACCTCCAAGGAATAGATAGACTTTTAGGATAGTCTTAACTTGCAAACAACCTAACTAGGAAATTTAGCAGCATCCCATAGGTAATACACCACAAGACCTCTGTCACTATTAGCCTTAAAGTAGCACCTCACACTCCAGAGAGTGCCTGAACAATTAAATAACAGGTTCCTATTAGTTTTAGGGAATTTAATATTAATGCCACCAATGTTACTTAGCCCTTCACCTCCAAATAGCACAGGAAGGAATAATTTGGTACATTAAGTGATCTAAGAATTAACAGTGCAGCAGCACTGAGTTGGTAATGACAAACCACTCGTCCCCAAAAGTGGCACGTTCACAGCCTGCACATGCATGAAGAAAATGAGGAAGATGGGAGACTGCAGTGATGCTCAACCAAAGCCTGAATATGGGGAATTTGTATCTGAACCATCTTAGAGGAAAATGACCCCGAAGGGGGAAGCAAATTCATATTAATCTAATAATGAACATTAAAAATTGAGGAACACTGAAGACAGCAACTTGCAGTTGCAATCCCACAGCTTGTTGAGCGGAGGCATTTGTGCAACTCACTTTGAGAAACAATTTCAAGATACCTATCAAGAGGAACACGATGTGCTCTGTACACATGGCAAAACCTCAGAAGGCCAAGGGAGTTCCTGGAGTGTTTGCAGCACCAAAGCACCCATGGAAGGAACCCTGCACCCAAGCAGCAGCCAGTCATACCCAATGGGTCAGCAAGCAGCCCAGCACTGGCACAAGTGGTACCCCGCTCCACGCAGGCGATGCTGCAGTGGGGAAGCCAGGAGGACACAGTTTACCCATGCACCAGAGCAGGAATATCAAGGATGGCTTAAGATCACACAGGGCTTTGCAAAGCCCAAGAGCAGCTCAACTCCTGGGCTCTGCTGCAATTCCTCTTTGGAAGGAAGGGCGTAGTGGCATGTGCAGGCTGGAGTAGAGAGCATAACAAGCATTTGCCCAAGTTAAATATTACCCTTCCTAGAGGGATTCGGACTCTCCTAGATTAATTGCAGTTCAGGAGATGCGACTGCACATGACTGCATCTCCTGTTTATTTTCCACCCCTCCTCCTCTGCAGTGCTGGGCAGCTCTCCCCATCTACAGCCTGCCCTTCCCATCTCGCCTCTCTTTGCCAGGGTCAGTGCAAACGCTTCCAAAGGAGAAAAAGAGCATCAGCTGCCAGCAGATTTCTCCACACACAGAGCATAAAAGCACAGCACTCACTGGGCACTTGTGGGCACTGCACAGTTAAATGCGCAATAAAAGGCTCTTCAGTAGGCAGAGTGAAATGGTTGCTAACCTCTCGGGCTGGCAGCACTGCCAGGCTGCTGCTGGATACCGACAGCAAACATTCACAGCCCTGCATTTGTTCCCTAGGTTCATTAGGAGACAAAGTGGTGGAGATTCCTGCGTCCTGGACACAGGCTCCAAGCAGCAGGAATCCTGATGCCTGAGCGCGATGCTCATGTGGGATCAGGATGAGGAAATGGAGAGCTTTGGTTAAAATATAAATCAATAAGAATTAAGTGAACACCAAGCAAGGGAGAGGAAGAACAAGCAAATACTCCCCAGCAATGCCCCTGATGCAGGAGGGCAGGGAAGGATGTGGGCTGCTTGGGACAACTCCTTGCCTCCTGGGTCATGGGAAAGGAAATCCTCCACTGCAGGCAGCCCCCACCACCAGCCTGGGCATCCTACTCATCAGACAAGCATTAGGATGCGCAGGAAAAGGGGATGTGGGGTGGAACTGCCTAAGAAATGTATTCAGTACAGAATAAGAAATGTATTCAATATCAATTCATCAGGGCTGTCCTTCAGCAGTTAAAGAAACAACTTTGCTAGAACAAAGCCAGGCCATAGGAGATAACAAAAGGCAGGTTGGATCTGGATTTTAAATTCTATATACATCACACACCACTTAAATAGATTTTGAAATCACCAATTTGTTAGTGCTCCAAACCAGGAGATTAACTATACCCACTGGAGAGCACAAAATCGTCAAGATAAAGGCAAGTAAACAGTCAGGGATTTACTGACTCAGTTCACACAGTACAAACTGCACTGTCTAAAGCTTACAGACCCTCATTTTGATGGATGAAAAAGATAATGGTACTGCTGGTTTAGATATTCCCCCCCAAAAAAAGAGACAAAGACCTGATTTTTCAAGCATGTTTTACAAGTTCAGCATGGCTGAACAAAACGGGTTATCACATGTACAGCCTCCTGTTTGCTGCAACTGAGCTGTTTCGAAGGAGGGTCTGAGATGCTGTTCCTGGTCAGTGGTTTGCCTTCACACCAGGCTGGACCACCCCAGTTAACATGCATGAGGCCACACGTCCTCTCAGTTGTCATGCTCCAATGCAGGCAGAGGACTTGTGGTTACAGCATTTGTTCTTTCCTCACTCCAGCAAGACCCGCAGCACATCTTCCACTGCCATTTATGGCGAAAGCACAGTCCAGCTCCTATTTACATCTTCTTTCTCTCCCAAGAATAAATGAAAATACCATGGGGAAAGTCCCATCCCTGCCTAGCTCGCCCATGATGCACGCACCCAAGGGGACCCGCTGCTTGCCATCGGAATGGCAAAACCCGAGGCAGAGATTTTTGCCCCTGTGGTGGGTTTGTCTGTGCCAAGCCACTGGCTGCTTCATGCCTCCAATCTCAGCAGGGCACACCAGGGGGGACAAACCACCCCACAGAGGTGCAAGGCAGGTTGCAGGGTGCAACCCTCAGCCTGTACTAAGGCATTTACCCTGCTAAAACCTGGTTAAATGCTTATCAGCAGGGCAACATCTACCACCAGAAGCCACAGGCTCTCATCTGACATGACACTGGGTGCTCCGACGCCTCGCTGGAGCTAAAACAGACAGCACTGCAGTCAGTACCTGCTAGTGAAAATAAAGCATCATGCAACCACTTCGGCCCTGGAAGGTTAAAGGCTGCTTTGCAGCAAGCATGACTGCCGCTGTGGAGACCGCATCTACGGTGAGATCCCTCTGTAGCAATACCCCAAGACTATCCCTGCTGTGGCTCCTTTTCCATACACTGCCAGGCCTTGGGAAACCACCCATTTCAGCAGCCAGGGAAGGAGCACCGCCACAGTCCCTGCTACACATCAGCCTGGCTCGTCTGTTGGAGAGCCCATCAGCCCTTTCAACTCCCAACACATCCTCCAAGCTGAAATTCTTCAATCACATGGGGTTATTGTTGCTTGAGATCCTAAAGGGCAGCAGCTCAGAGCTCCCTGCCAAGGGTACTTTCACCACACAGTGCCATTAAGATCCACAGCAGCTTGGCCTCTGCAGTGAGATTACAGAGTTGTTCTTGTCTGCAGTAATTAAAGACTGCACTGTAAAGAGTCAGTACAGCTGCTGTGTTTTTATCGGGGAAAAAAAGCTATCAGAGAGAGGATGCAACTTTGAAGTTCCAACGTAGAGACCATTAGCTACAGGATTTTGTAAGAACTCTGATGTCCTAAGACATTCATCAGCTTTGCTGTGGGCTATGTAGCCTTGGAATACCTAACATTTTTTATATGGCTTTCTTCTGCCTGACAAGTGAACTAGTAATACAGCTGCTGTAACTGAATTAACCAATTCCATTATCAGAGGAGGGAATGACTTCACTGGAAATAATCAATCCCTCTATCTATGAACTTACTTAGCAGCTAAGAGACAACGCATCACATCACGTCTGTGTGACACCTTCCTGTGTGTCAGCAGAAAAGCGATGGCACGAGAGCCTGTTTGGGATACCCTGAATTGGGCAAAATGGGAAAAGCCTCCTCTCTGCTGTGCACATCGGAACCAGACCCTGGGATCCAGCACACACAGATCCCTCTCTGTGGGGAGCAGAGCAGGGAAGCACCGTGCCCTGTGGCTTCCGTCTGGGATCACCAACCTCTCCCTCCCTCTTCCAACTCATCCCTCCTGCCCAACCACAGCGTTTACCAACAGTGCTGCTGCCCTGATGCCAGACATAAGAAAAGCCTAACCCTTATCACAGGAAGCGGGAAATAAAGTGCCCAGGCATCATACACCTGCATTGCACCACCCTCTACTACAAGCACCGACTCAAAGAACTGTGCCTAATGCACTGCCATTAAGTTACACATTAATCCTAGATAAGCAGAAACAAGGCTAGAGTGAGCTGGTAAAGGGATGAGGGTCACACAGCCCCAGGCTGTAAGCAGGGTTCAGGGTCCACCACAAGGTGAGGGGCAGGAGGCTTGTGGCCCCCACACTGCCACCCCCCAGGTTGTGTTTGCACAAGCAGGGGAAAACCATGATGGAAGTTGAGTGATGCCACTGTCTGCAGTAGGCTGTGGGCATAGGGTGCTGGGCACGGAGCCTGGCTGCACACACACAGCCTCCCAGCAGCACAGGGCTCAGGCACCGCCGCCTTCTCCTGCCCCAAGTCACCAGCCCTCATCACCATGGTGCCTCTGCAATTGCAATTCCATATCACTGCCTGGCAGTCCTGGAGAGGGACGAGCAAACATGAGGGCACACTGGGGAAAAGCAAACAACCTCCTCCCTCCACCCCGCTCCCTCACACCGTTAAGCTCCTCACATACACAAGTTTCTTGAAGAGCTGTGCTTACCAAGGGACCTGACTGCTCACTCATTGATGCGAGCAACAGGGCAGGGCGAAAAACCCAATGAACTAATCAATTCCAGCCTGCTGCAGCCGGAAATCCAGCTCTGCAAACAGGAGTCAGGCATTCGGCTACCTTGGGAAAGATAAAACATGCTGGGAACGAGAGGCCACTGCTCCCTGGCTTGAGCTGTCCCCAGCCCTGCATGTCCCGCTCGCCCCCCCATAGGTTTTGACACAGCAGCACCAGGAGCCCATCCATGGGGCAGCAGCACACAGCCCTGGAGGATGCTCCAGCCCTGGCAAATAGGACCTGGGGGGGCAGAAGGCAGAGCAAGAGCTGGGGAGCAGCTCAGGGCTTTGCCACCACAGCACAAGGCGAGGCTCCGGGAAAGCCGGGAGGGAACACCATCCTGCATGAGCAGACCCCAGGCAGGGCAAGATGCGGAGGCCCCAGGGAACGCTGAGCATGCAAACAGGGAGGGTGGGATGGGTCAGAAACACAACCTCTGAAAGCAAACATTGGCATCTCCTGCACCAACGCAGTGCCAGTGCCCATGGCACTTCCCTGCCCTGGGCTCAGTCTCGGATGCAGAGGGGAAAGCCCCCATGCTCACCTGAAGCTGTGGTAACCCTGACATGAGCTTCCCTGCCCTCACCCAAGCAACTCCCTGTGATCTTACACAGAGCCCATAGGTGCCCACCTCCCATTTCTGTCCCCTCTGTATCCGACTCCCATTTAAGTCTCCTCAGCCTCTGACCCCAGCATCACTATGGGAAGTTAAAACTCACAAGTGCATTGAGGCTGCTCTGAGGTCTTGGAGGTGGCATAGTTCCTTTGCATCCGAAAAGCACCACACCAAAACACCATGTATGCCCACATGCATCCCGTGAAGACAGAGCTGAGCAGCTCCCCAGTGCTCTCAGGGCACACTGGTGCCTTGGCTGGGCTGGGCAGAGGGTGCAGGTGCCCTTTGGGTTTGCTGGCTGCTTGCTGGGTGGCTGGGCACTGCCTGAGCACAGGCAGAAGGTGAAGGTGCAGCTTGGAATGACAAAATGAGGTTTGCAGCCAGGCTTTCATCGCCCGGATTTCCCTCTGCACTGTAACGGAGTGTGGTATCCTCCTATGAACGCTATCAGTGCTGCTCTCCCACTCCCTCCCCTTCCCAAAAGATGTGCCAAGCAGCGTTTCACAACCTCAGGAAGGAGCGGTCCTGTACCTCAGCGTATGCACTGAGGTATCTGCAGTCACTGGATCCAACAGTGACCCAATGTGGGTAGTAAGCAATCCTCAAGTGTGCCTGGCATTGGAAAAGCCCTGTGCAGGACAGCTGGAAGCAAAGGCAGCTTCATCAGGGGCTTAACACCCTCCTCTCCCAACATCCCCCTTGCCCCGAACGGTCAGGGTCGGCTATCGCAGACCCCCCCAGGTTTGGGAAGGCTGCAAGGAAGGAGCTGGGCGGGACTCCTCCAGGCTGGAGCAACCCCAAGGGGCCACCGATGAGCGCTGGTGTCCCACAGCCCCTCCAGCCCACCGAGCATGGCACCAGCCCACAGCAACGGAGCAGCCCACCCTCCTCCTCCTCCCCGCCAAAGCCCCAGCCCTTCACTTCAGCTCAACGTATCCACTCAGGTTATCCAATCTGGCCAGGTTGTGTTTGCTTCTCAGGGGCATTATGGCTGAACACCACTGCCCTCTGCTCCCCCCATCCTCCACACAGCTCAGGCCCCGGCACTGCTTTGCAAACACAGCCCTGTGAGTGCTGTGTTGCTTTTCAGCAGCATCCTGCAATTTGGGGGATTCCTGACCCACTACCGAGTCGCACGGATGCAGTGCCCTGGATGCAAAGGGGAAGAAGGCCTGGTGTCAGCACCCAGTGCCAGCCCTGCTTTGCCATCAGTCTTCTGCAGCACAGCAGCAAACAAGACGATTACTAGGTTGACTGGCTTTCTTTCTGTTCTAATTAGGTGAAAGCAGGGTTAACCTGGAGCACCCCAAAGCTGGGCAACCCCCCAGCACGGCTCCCTCCATCTGCTCTTGCCTTCCAGCCCTTCCCAGCCCAATGCATGGAGAAAGCAACCCTGGAGCAGCTTAACAGGGCCAGGTACCACCAGATACCTCCCGATGCTGCAGCCTAGAAACTGTGAGACCATTTAATACAACCCAAGACACCAGAAAGCAGGCACTGATGGAACAATTGCAAGCCAGCAAGTCTGCTGAGGCCTCTGAAACACGAAAGGATACTTGACCAATCCTTGCCTGTAATTACAAATGCAGGGTAGGGCAGGAGGATGCATAATGGGCTTGGGCTGGAGGAGAACTGAGGCAAAGCCTCATTTGCAGGTTTGATTAGCAATAAATTAAACATGGGAACATTTTGCATGCGGCTGTCACACGAGAAGCTCCGGAGCCCCACACGAGGGCTCAGGCCACATCCAGGAGAGATGGGGCAGCCGCATCTGTGAATGGGGAAGCAGCAGCGATGCTGCTGCTGTGTGAGAACCGCACATCTTGGTCCACCTCAAAGCAGAAGTTCCCAATACCCACCCCCAGCCCCGACTCCTCCACGTGAGCCGCTGGGTCGGGGTGTTTGCGGCTCTGCCGGCAGCGCAGTCACGTCCACGGGGTGGAGGAGCGGCGAGCTGCGCTGCCCGCCGGGGCTGAACGGCAGCAACATGAAGAGGGGCTATTGGAATGAAGGTCTCTTCTCAAGAAAGAGGAAAGCTGCTGTGAACGGGCAGCGTGTTCCAACAGCTTGCTCGGCTGATGCCCGGTGAAGCTGCACAGGGCGTGCTCGTACCGCACTGAGTGCGGACACAGGGACTGGGCATCCACAAACACTCCTCTCCACAAAGAGCCCCCAACCTTGCAAGGAGGAGATGACAGCTGCGCCCCTCGGACAGCCTTGCCCTACCGCTCCAGGCAGACCCTACCAAGCACAACAGCTCCGAGCTGGAAAGTCACTTCCAACTTGCCTCACTGTCCGCTTACAGCAACACTCCCCCTGCCCGCAGGCAGAAACAGACCTTGTGCAGCAGATCTGCTGCCACGTCCACTCACACTGCTCACAGTGCTGGGGTGCAGGAGGGGCACACACCTCCTCAACCCGCATAGGGACAAGCTGCAGCCTGTGCCGAGCAGGAGCCCCAAAATGGGCAGAGCTGCTCTTGCTGTGAAACCACTTTTGCTGTGTGGGCTCCCACCACACAGTGCGCCTCCAGCACAGCAAAGGCCAAGGCGAGGAGCAAGAGCCTCTGGTTTAAAAGAGGCACCATCTGCTTCACTCCTCTGCAACCAGCATGAGCAGCTCTGCTGCCACATCCAAAGTCCTACAGGGTGCCAGGGCAACGCTGCTGCAGGGACCAGGACAAGGGGAGATGAGACTTTTGTGAGCTCCAGTGCTGCTGGTGGCTGCTGCAGAGCCACACAGGCTCATACTAAAGTCAGAGCTGCTTTTCAAGGAGGTGGAAGCCTGATGCCAGAGCATCTCCCTTACCTACCAACATGGAGCTCTATAAAACCAGAAACATGGTTTCAAACTGAAACCTAGAAAATGAAGCCTTGCCCCCCCAGATCCTCCAGGATGCTGGATGACTAACATCTGCACGCTCCTACCTCCCCATCACTTCACTTTTCCCATCTGGTTCTGCATTTGGTCACTGCTGCAGTGTGGAACCTGCCTGCTGAACTACCCAGCTTCTTCGAAAGCGACTCTCACACCATGCAAACGCAGCTGAATAACACTGTCACTCAGTAGCTGGTCTCCAGACCAGCATTTTCAAGGGCTTTGATCCATTTCAAATAAGGCAATGAGCTTAGCCCTTGATTAAATACATAGCATAATCCACCTAAATCTTGTTAGCCGAGAAGCAAGTCGCTCGTCTCACTAGCTGTGGGTGGCATTGCGTTTCACTGCCAGGCAAGCGGGGCTGCCTGCAGCCTGAAGGTGCCCATGGGGGGACAGCCCAGGCAGGCAGAAGCACTCGTGACTGCAGCAAGGAGGCACGGAGCTTGCTCATATGGCTTCAAGGTACAGGAGTGCATGGGATCCTCCTGCAAAGCTTCCCCCTGTAACAGGCAAAAGCCACCCATGGAAAGAAAGTCCCTTCCCTGTTGAAGGGCACAGGGAGGGTGTCTCTGGGCTTACCTTCAGCCAGGACAGTGGGCACCCAATAGGAACCAAAGCCCTAAATAAAATCCACAGCAAGAGAAATCACTGAGTGAGGGAGCCAGGCTGCAGCACGGGAGGAGGATGCGCTGCAGCTCTGGGGGAGTTTCACGCCGTATCAGTTGTGCTTTCCTTTCCCTGGGAGGAATGAATCAGCACAGCATTCGTAGAGCCTTAGCAGAAAGCACTGGTGCCGAGTGGGAAGCATATCACAACAAGGCCTATTCCAGCTGCTGGACGGACAAGAGCCTGGCTCTGGGCGAGATGCAGGTGTGCAGCCAGGGTCAGCATCACAAACATCCCATTTCCCAAGGGCAGCATCCCCATCTGCCTGCTCTGGTCAGCACTCACCAGCTGTGGTGAGCAGCAGCACCACTTCCCTCCGGGTCCCAGGCTGCCTCTCTTCCCACTTCCCTGCACTTCCCAGCGCAGACAGCAGTGTGGGTGCACATGTGCCATCCCCAACAGCGGGATATGGGGGAACCAGGCAGCTTGGGAAGTCTGGCAACAAGAACCCCTCCTTCCTCAGGCAAGCCCTGCTCCAATCCTGCTTGTCTCTGGGATCACTCTATAGTGTACAAGCGAGTCTTTCGAAGTGCAGAGAGGCAGAACAGCGAGCGGGGGAGCACTATGAGGAGAGGGTCTCTTCATTAGGGACTGTAGTGAGAGGACATGGGGTAACAGGTTAAAATTGAAACAGGGGAAGTTTAGGCTAATTATAAGGAAGAAATTCTTTCCTGTCAGGGTGCTGAGGCACTGGAATGGGTTGCCCAGGGAAGCTGTGAATGCTCCATCGCTGGCGGTGTTCAAGGCCAGGTTGGACATAGCCTTGGGTGCCATGGTTTAGTGGGAGGTGTCCCTGCCCATGGCAGGGGGGTTGGAACTGGATGAGCTTAAGGTCCTTTCCAACCCGGACTATTCTATGATTCTATGCTGTTTCCCAGCCCCAAGGATGCCGTTTCCCAGCCTGAGGCTGCTCCCCAGCAGCAATTCCCCCTGCAGCCGCTCCTACCTAAACAGAAAAATACACCAGGACGTGGGACAGGAGATATCTGCTCCCGAGGTTACATTGTATTTATTATTTGAGTCATTATAAGACAAAATCCCTGAAAAGCGCTATTGCTCCCTGCTTCCCTCTGGGTTTCAGACACAGCACGAAGGGATCAGCTCTGCAGGGGGGTGACCTCCCCCGGGGGCTGATCTCAACTAAGAGGCAGGAGCTCTGCAAATCCCTGCTCCATTAGCAGCTCCAAGGCTTCCTGCAGCAGTCAGGCACGTTTCAACAGCCACTGGAAGGATTTTAAGTTAATTTAACCATGTTAACACGTTATGTGGCTTCTGTCATCTCAATTACCTTAAAAAGCCCAGGCGCAAATCTCAGGGGGAGTGCAAGGGAGGAGGGAAAAATAATGATTTAAGAATTAGTAAGGAGAAAGAAGGCAAAAATAAGGTCTTGGGCACAATTCCAAAGCACAACCTTAGGCAGATCGGGAGGGAAAAAACCCCACTTCACAGGATTTCAAAACCAGAAGGCCAAGCAGCGGACAGAAGCAGTATCTGCTTTAACCGAATACTAGCCAGAAAGGCTCAGCAGAGCAGAGCTCACCAGCCACCGGCTGGCATAGCAGGAAATCAGCCTTTCGGCACTGGTATCCTCACCCCGAGCCGGGCAAGGAAAAGGGCTGCCCGCAGAGGAGCCAGGATGATAAATGACAGCAGTTGAGCATTGCAGGGGCATTTCAGTGCTTCAGAGGCTGCTGCTATAACAATCTTCTCTGACTCAGCAGCTGAAAGGGATGCCGGGAAGGGAGCACCATAAAAAAAAGTCATGCATTATTAATATGGGCTCTGGCAGCAAGACATGAGTTGGAAAAACACTGAGGGGGGGAAAAACGACTGCAGAATAAGTGCGAGCTGCATGTGTGGAAGCATTTCACACTCACCCAGAGCCACTGAGGCCAGGGGCCACCCTCCATGGGCTCCTCATCTGCAAGTGAGCCCCATGTTTGCTGACAGCAACTTAATACCCACTGTGCTCTCCCTCAGAGCAGGCTGCTGCAGAAAACACCGCATGCCTCGGGCATGGCCTGCTCCAGTTTCAAGCTACAACAGCCCCGGGCTGCCCGCTGTGGAATACAGCCATTCTAGCAGGTTTGTCCACCTGCGGTCTGGGCATCACTTGCTGACTGCCAGGAGCTTCCCCCTTCGCCTCCCACTGCACGCAGCCCCCCCAGTGGTGCTTTAAGGGGAGCACCAGTCACACCAGGCTCCTGCAGCCTCCTGCCAGCATGCTGACGCAGAGGGCACTGGAGGCAGGAAGGGGAATGTAATGCTTTCCTCTTCCTGCCAGGTAGGTGGGGGAAAGAACTATCAATTAGCACTTGACTACCTGGTGCACTGCAGTGTTTGCTTTCCTCTTTTACGCCGTATGCTTCGTTTCATCACTGCTTCCCATCCAAAATCCCTGCTTCCAGACACAGCCTCTCCCAGACTGCTGCTGAGGGGAGACACCGTACATTAGGAGTACGTGTTCCCCTATCGCAGGCATCACGCCGACCTCCTCCAGCATATCCTCCTCATTACAGGGTAACCCTCTGATCCCTGCACAGGAGCCTCCTGGCAGCAGCTCAGCATATTTAAAGTTTCAGCCCAGATTGGTCCCCAGCCTCTCCAAAGCAAAGGAGGTGGCTAACACGGTGCCAGGATTCAAGTGGTTCCTTTGATCGCTTGTATGGTGGCAGCATTCAAGTACAACCGATCAATTATTTCGCCATAGAATTCCCTAAGTAAGCAAACACATGCTGGCTGAAGACTGCTTATACCATAGTCCATGCAGCGGTGCAACGGGGTTTTTTTTGCCTGTATTTGCTTTCTTCCATTATGTGTGCAGTGGCATCCTCCATACAGAACTATTTCCTACCCTTTACCTTTCAGATTAGAGAGGCACAGGGAGAAAACAGCTTTGGAGGCACTGTTTTCACACAGAGAAATGTGCCTGCTCATCCAGGCAGGAAAACAGTGCTTGCTAACACAGCAAACTCCCACTGATAGGGAAACTGAGGCACAACCCAGAGAATAAACCATGGTGCTATTTGAACCAACATGCCCTGGAAGCAGCCTCTTCCCTACTGCGAAAGCCAAGGGGACAGGGACAGGCACCCTGGCTGGGGTCCCCTCTGCTGCAAGGGGGGCTGGCCAACACCACAACGGCATCTTCTGAAGGGCCTCAGGATAAGACTCACACACAGAGCAAGGGCTTTGGAGGGGTTCACACCAGTCCACAGGTTTGCAAAAGGAGCTCTTTGGTTTTGCACCTCAAAACCAAAACGCTATAAAAAGCGATCTTTATGGGGTCACACACAATATGGTCACCTGCTTTCAACTAAAGCCCAGTCCAAGCAAGCACTAACCCTCCTCACCTTCCCCATGCAGCCAGGAAGGAGAAGCTCAAACCAAGTCTCTTGCACTCCTGAAGTGTTGGAACAGCTAAGTGTCAATTAGGTGTACTAGAGCTTGTGTCTCTATACAGAACACCCACAGCCACTACAGAGCTCAAGGGTTCCCCCGAGCACGACAGCCCATTCTTTCACTTTGGGCTCCTCCTCTTTAGGTTTGGAAAACCAGCAAGCCCCAGAAAATTCCTTTTGTAATGGAAAGAAAGCACCACAGCTCTGCCTCTCACACTCTGTGCTACGGCTGCGCCCACTGGGACATGCTGTCCCTCCATCACCCCGGGACCCTTCCAAGCAGCAGATGAGGATGGCCAAGGGTGGTTTTCCTGCTGGACACCGATATCACCCCTCAGGTTTTCGGTCTACCTTTCCTTTCAAAGTAAGAGCAGCTCAGTGTGATGCTAAATGCCCTCACGCTTTTAATGCCCTCAATTTCATGATCTTCCAAAAAACATATAAAACATCTCTCAAAATTTTCTGATTTGTGTTTTTTCTTGCGTTTCCACAGCACAGCCTCACTATCCACTTCCTGCTCCATCTCCAAACAGGCCTAATACCCCCTGCATGCAGAGCAGGTGCAAGAAAACCTTCCATCACACATTAACCATCCTAACACACCAGTATTTAAAACGCTGTCAGACAAAACCACAGTCAGAACAGTCCGAATGCAAAGCAGAAGTAAAAGCCAGGTTGAAAATAGACTTTACTAAAATAACCCAGCAAAGGTTTTGTCAAAGTAAACACACGTTTTATTGCAATGATGATGCTTTAAAAATAAAGCTATTCAGAGGAAGACTTTCTCTCTGTAAAGCTGCATCTGAGTTTCTCTTCCAGACTATTCATCCCTTTGTGCTGCCACAGGGAGAGCAGAGAGTCCTGCAGAGCCTGACCCAGCACCACTGGTTGAAGGTCACCAGTGCCACCCTTATGAGGTTCCCCGTTAGATTCATAAGATGAAGCATTTCAAGAGTCCATGCACTGCTTGGATATCAAAATCCACCATCAGAAACAGCATTCAAATAGGCACAAGCACAAACATATAGCTCCCCACATTGCTCATCCCCATCCCTGCAGTGGTCCCTGGGGTATTTATTGTGCCCTGCAGAGCAGATGCTGTCTGAGTTAATGCAGTTAATGAGTCCACCTGGAAAAGAGGCAGACGATCAGCTCAGCAAACAAAGCAGCAGTGTCAGAGCCCTGATCTCCACCACAGCCGGCTGCCACCTGAAGTGACCGAGTGCCTGATAGCACTGACCATGAAGGGCTCCCATGACCATGAAGATGAGGTGTGCTGGGACTCTGGGCTGACAGCACTAATGGTTTTGCTTTAAAGGTTTGGTTCATTGCAGCTCACTGAAGTTTTGAAGCACTTCATTTGCAGGAATGAACCAGTATGTGGAAGACTGTGACTGCTGATCGGCTTCCGTAAGACAGACCTTCCAGAGATGGATGGATGAAACATGAACTCTTCACGTGCTCCCTGCAGTTGCAACACCCATCAGCAAAATAACCCAAACCAGACGTGCCTGACAGACAACATGGGTGCTTGCAGGCAAAGAAAACCTAGTAATTCACCTGCCCTCAAAGAAACCTTGTAATTTGTTACCCTTGGTGGTCTCCAAGCAACACTCTGCACCACCAATGCCTTGGATGCATTGGGAACATTGGTGTTCTGCCTGCATGTGAGGCCTTTTGGGACACTCAGCGCTGGAAGGTGCTGCTGTCGAAGCTGTTTCCCACAGCCATCACCTCTCTCCTTCCACATGTTATTACAGAAGATCCCGAGCTCAAGTTGTTGTATCAAGGCACACTTGATGATTGCTTACTACCCCCAGTGACTGCAGATACCTCAGTGCATACGCTGAGGTACAGGACTGCTCCTTCCTGAGGTTGTGAAACGCTGCTTGGCACATCTTTTGGGAAGGGGAGGGAGTAGGAGAGCAGCACTGATAGCGTTCATAGGAGGATATCACACTCCGTTACAGTGCAGAGGGAAATCCAGGCGATGAAAGCCTGGCTGCAAACCTCCTTTTGTCATTCCAAGCTGCACCTTCACCTTCTGCCTGTGCTCAGGCAGTGCCCAGCCACCCAGCAAGCAAACCCAAAAGGGCACCTGCACCCTCTGCCCAGCCAAGCCAAGGCCACCACAGCTCACCAGCATGCTGCTCAGATGAGCTGGCCACCAGCACCCTGCCATGGCCAGCATCCCCTGCTCATGACTCTGCAGTGTCATCCCACTTCTGCCTTTCTCTCCACCAGACACCAAGTCTGAGCAAGCTCCTGCTGACATCCCCACTCGAAGCACATAGAAGCCAAAAGCAGCAGCCACCCATTGCCCCACACAACCTGCGCACTCCCAGACCCGCCAGCCCCAGCTCCATGTCCCACAGTGCCATCCTCCCTCTCAGGACCACAACCACTGTTCTTCCTCCATTCCTCAGTACCAAAGAGGAACCACAACGTCACCAACCACTTCCCACAGCACCCTGGTCCCCATACCTGGGGGTCCCCCCATCTGGGGCAAGCCCATAGTAGCAAAATCTTTTCCCATTTTCACCCTGGAACTCCTCTGTGCTAACACCAGCCAGGCTGACACACCAAACTGAACTGGACCAGCCAAGTTTGGCCATCTAATACTCTTGCAAGGGACCAAAGTGACAAACAAGCTGTACAAAGGACGCTGCTGGTCTCTGCAGTACTGCCCTCCTGTCCACCAAAACACAGTGAGAAGGAAGAGCGTTTCAAAGCACTCCTGCCCATCAAAATCAAGGCCTTGTGCCATAAATATGACTCAAGGCTAATGCTCCTAACCTCATGCCCTGTATGACTGGTCTGGAGCAACTCCTGATAAGTTTGGAGGAAATAAAGCCAGAGAGGATTACAGCTCTCACACAGGTCAATCTTTCACCGAATAATTTGAATTCTCTGCGTTACCTCCCTGCATCAGCCCCAACCATGTCAGACTCCTGCGCAAACCGAAGTTTAAAGGCACAAAATACAGTAAAAAGGCTCCAACATCTGGAGAGACAATAAGGGAAAAGCCTGGTGCAGCCACACAAGCACCAGGGAAGGCCCCTGACCTCCCTCCGATCAGCGAGGACCAAGTCCAAGGTCTGAGAAATTCCTACAGTGGCAGCAAGAGTTATCAAGATGAAACAGCAACTTGCAGTGCAAGCAGCTTGTGAAAGCATTACTGTTCTCAGCCGCAGAAAGGAATTCCCCTGATTTCCTAAAACCTGTTAAAAGAGCATAAAACCAGGTGTTTTTAGGAAGGCCGTTTGAGCCACCACGACATGGAAACACGGGACAGGCGGGGAATGTAACACAGCTCCTGGAAGGACCCACAGCACCCTGGAAACATTCAGGAGCAGAGATTAAGACTACATAGAAATGGCTTCTCAAGGTGTTTCACCTCCATGTCAGCATGCTCTTTGCACCCACATCCTTGCTCCAGCCCTGGGTCCAAGCAGACAGAACAACGCTGGCCACCCCATTCCTGAACATCCCTTCTGGATAAGCAAGAGGCACACAAGGCAGCTGTCCCACGAGGGCAAGAGCCCCAGTGCCAGGAACATGCCCTGCAAAAAACACCCACCGAGGTGCCCATGGGACTCCAGAGCGGGATAAAACAGCTCACCCAATGCCAAGCTCTGCTTATTCCAAAGACGAGGCCAGTGCCATTGCTTGTAACTAAAACAGAGTCTGCCTCACAGCACCTCACACTGCTTCTGCTGTCCACGAGACCCCTGAGCAAGCAGCCAGGTAACCTCCTGAATGGTCCAAGCATCACCTCGTACCTGCCACCTCGCAGGGCTCCCCTGGCAGGCAGCAGAGACCTATGCAGACACAGGAGCATCTCCTGGATCCTCCAGCGGCTGCCCCTCCACCAGCCCCACCATGCCTCGGCTGCAGCTCACCGCACAGCAGAACAATCGGCTGCCTCATCCAGTGCACAATGGCCACGATGAGACAGACCCACATAATCACCCCAGCCACGGCAGGGACAAAAGCGAGCGAGCGCCGGGGAACAGCATCGAATAAAAGCAGAGCCTGCTGTGTCTGTGCCATCAGCCGGGTCCCTGGCGATTTACTTTCAGAGTTGGCTGTGGGAGCCCAGGAACGTAAATTGTTGGGGTGGCACATGGGGAAGACACACGGGTGCTGGATGTGAGGCAGAGCTGCCTGTTTACATTGGGTTGCTCTGCAGAAACTTGAGGCCACAGGAAAATTTCAGTTCCATAGGAAGAAACCTTGGTGAAGAGCAGAGATGAGGAGCTCATGAGGCATCACAAACCCAGCGCAATTCAAACGTAAGCCCCCAAAGCCTTGTGCTCCCTGAGGGTACCCAGCACGGCTATTTGCTGACAGTAAACATGAATTTCTTCCTGCGTTTCCGTCTCGAGCAGACCGCTGGCATTACCTGGGCTGCGAGGAGCCAAACACAATGGCTAGCCAGGCAACAGGCCAGTGCTAGGGTAGGCAACCCACAGCCTGGGCTGCGCTCCCCTTCCCCATCTCCAGAGGACACCAGGAGCAGTTTTCCAGCTTTTCCAGCCAGCAAGGGATCCGACAAGCATGCCAGCTCCACATCAATGCGCTGAGACAGCACCCAGAAGTGCAACTGTCCCAGTTTTCTCCTGGCATTGGTGCACAACTGCACAAACACAACAAGCCTCAGTGATGCTGATGAATTTTCCCCCTCAAACCAGGGGCTCAGGGACAGGCCCAGTTCTGCCCTCCACTACAGTACAGTACATCCTGCACAGGGACACTGGGATGTTCCCACAGGGACACCAGGATGTTCCCAGCCCAGGCAGGGCATCCTGGATCCAGCCCTAGGGCCACAAGCCGCTGGCCCCATGAGGGATGCTGGCAGTGGCAGACTCTTCCAGCAGCCCGTGGCACTGAGCAAATCAAAGCCCTTTCCAAGCCCAGGCTCCATCTGGTTCAAGCTCACTTGGAGCTTCAGGTCCCACTTATTTGGATTTTCTCACTCCTCTGCCCATGGTTTGTCTGAAGAGCTGCACGTCCTTCTTCAGCCGCTTTCCCAACACATCCTTCAAGGGGTGGTTTTAGAGGAGAGGCTTCTCCAGGCTTTTCAGCTGGAGAAAACCAGCCCAGCCCTACCCCACCACACCAAAGGAACAGTGGGCAGGCCAAAGGCCCCAGAACACCCTGCTGATGGCATCACTCCATCACACACCATGCGGTTGGCTTATTAAAACCTCCAGTTCTGCTCATGTCCTATCTCATTCACTTTTCTTCCAAGCTCCTCCTTACCACTCTGGCCTGGAAAACAAACTCCCTCCAAGTGCCAGGAGGACAAGCCCAGCCGCCCCGTGAGCACTGGGCTGGGTTGTCGTGACGGAACAGTTTTGGCTGAAAGAAGGGAAAAAGAAAGAAAAGAGGGAAAAAAAAGGAAGCAGATCTGTCACCTGATGGGGAGATGACTCAGAACATCGCTGACATCCATGGGCGCGTGGGGACAGAGACCACCTTCACCTCTCTGCGTCCTCTTTGGCATCGCAGATAGCAAGAATATCAGGTGAGATGTGACAGTGTTATCCAAGATCCATGAAGGGAAAGGCCTCTGGGCACAGAGTTGGTTTTAAACAGTACTTCATACCCTACAGCATCTCCAGCACCTCTAGGACTGGGGACAACGCAGAGGCAGCACAAAATTAATTTGACAACTCCAAAAAAAGGAAAATCCCGCCCTTCGACGTTCCCTTCTTGAACTGTACAGCTATTCCCTCTGGGCCTGGGGAAAACCCACTGTCGTGGCTTAAGGAGAAAAATGACTGCTACAGCTGAACCCAGGACACCCATCCACAGCCACTCCGCAGCTCTTGGAGACATCCCCTGCAATGGGCTGCAGGATGCATTTGATTTAAACAACTGTCATCCCCATGGCAGCATAAGAACAGGACGAGGCAGGCTGTATACGGAGCACCATTAGCACCAGTGTGAAGCTATCCTCCAATGGATTCCACAGAGCAGCTCAGCAGGACAAAGCCAGGAGCTCGGTGGCATGCCTATTGGGACAGCAAAGCTCTGAGCCACCATGGGAAGGCACAGGATGCCAAGCCCAGGACATGAGCAGGGCTCCCCACGCTAGCCCTAGGAAAGGCTCCCAAAGCCCAGCGGCAGCCATCAGACATCATCTGCAAATAAAACCCCATGAAAGTCATCTTGGAAAGCACACAAAGGTCTCCTTGAGGTGCCCAAGCAAGGAATGGTACAAGCAACACCAATGACATTTCAAGGAGAAACTCCCATTCACAAGATTTCTTTTGAAAGGCTTGTTTTGACAGAAAGAAATTGTTGCCAAAGTTTGGTTGAAGGCCAAACCACCAGCTTGGCTCCTTGCAGGAATGAGATGCACTGTATGGAGACAACAGCTGCTTTCCGATGCCATCTCAGGGGAGACGGGCGCACAGCCCCGCTGGCAACGGCACTAGGCGCTAGCCATTTGGGTACACGGCCACTCCAGTCCCCTGCGAAGCGCGCTAAGGGAGAGAACACAGGAAGAAGCACGCTCTCCTGAGATACACGCTCCTCATCTTCCCATTTGACAAAAAGAGCAGGATTTCCACCGGAGAGCGAGTTCAGACCACAGGCACTTGGACAACGCTCCACTTCTTCAAAACAAACTCCAGCAGCAGCGGGATCGCTGCCCCCGGCTCGGCGCTGGCAGCGGCACCGCTCGGGCCCCGCGGCCGCCACCTCCCGCGGCCCCTCCACGCACCGGGAACCGGCATCGCCGCACGGACCCCCTCCCCCGAGG
>JAOEHX010026422.1:0-39109 GCA_025448015.1 Bolborhynchus lineola | reverse complement strand
GCAGGGTGAGATGGAGCTGAGGAACAGTTCCTGCCCCAGAGGGTGCTCAGCATTGGAACTGCCCAGGGCAGTGCTGGAGCCACCGTCCCTGCAGTGTTCACACACCGTGGAGATGAGGTCTCAGTGCCATGGGTCAGTGGTGGCCCTGGCAGAGCTGGGAATGGTTGGACCGGAGGAGCTTAAAGGGCTTTTCCAATCTGTTCGATTCTCTGATTCTAATTTCCATCTGAAGAAAGGCAGAGGACACCACTCATACGTTAAATCCTTTGCAGGCATGGAGAATTTGTACTGAGCTCACCTGGGCTCATCTCTCTGAAGTGTCTTTGTGTAAAGTGAGGAAGTTGTGGCTGTATGAAAGAAGGTATATGCATGTGTTAAGTCTGTAAATTCCTATACAGTCCTGAACTAATATCCCTGTCCCTCTTCTGTATCTTGGGCCATTTGGCTGATCACATTTGCAAACATGCAGTGGAATTCCAATCACCTTCACAAGGCCTAAGAAAAAACCCCAACAACTTTGTGGAGACAGCCCAAAGTAGAAACACAAATCAGTATGAAGTAACAGATGATATGAGGCCAAGTATTTAACCTGTGCTGTCATTCAGACACTTCCCACCCTCTTCTCAATGGCTGTGGGTCAGGATTCGATGAGCAGCCATTGCCACCTGCTGCAGTTCTACTTAAATCTGTATCCCTTGTTTCGTCTCTCCAGGAGACTTGCAAAGCTTCTGGAACACCTGCTAAACATTTCTGCTAGCTGATGCTCAAGCTCCTCTCCCATCTGTCATTTGAGTAGCTATCCACTTCAGTTTTCCAGAGGTTTGAACATACAAGTGTAAGAATCAGTTCAGTTTGGCCCAGAGTTCTCCCTCCCTCATTCCTCATCTCTAGGATGAGACTAGAAACAGTGTTTGTTCTATGTGTATATTCAGTGTATGTGTGTATATAGATGTATAGAACATATGCATCTACATATATTAAACGTGTATATTCAGGTTTTATCACTCGAGGCAATTTTATTACCTTGTCTTCTAATGGACTTGGTTCCTTATACGTAAAAATAGCCTATTTTTTGCAAAGCAGAAGACTTTTTGCTTTAAGAAATACAAATAAGCAGCACAAACCCAACAACCTCCCCCCCAAAAAAGAAGAGAAAAGAAAAAAGAAGAAACATTAAGCTGTTGTCAAATAGATGATAAATACAGTGGTGAAATATTACTCTTTAGGAACCAAATGCAAGTAATATCTGTTAAAACTTGATTTGTGTCTCCTTTTAGCCCTAATGCTATGATTAATAGAGAGGAATTATGGTTTGATAGATAATGCTAAATATCTCCTATTTTTCTTCAAAAATCTTTAGAAATCTATTAAAAAAGCTCTGTGCTAGCACAATGATTGATAGAAAACCTGCAGGGAGGATGAATGGCTCCAAATAGCTTCGCTCCTCATGTTTCAAGTTTGTTTAAAGCGATAGGAGTTCTAACAAAGTCAAGTTGTTGCACTATTTGGCACTGTAACAAAAATAACACGTCAGGAAATGTTATCACCTGGAGTATTTTGTGGTATCCTAGAATGTTAAAATGTGGGTTTAATAACCTTTAGATGTACTGCTTTTTAACCAAGCCTTTGTACATGTTGTAGTACTCATGAGAAGTAGTTCTAGGCGGTGGGTTTTGTACTCGGTGTTGTTGGTTTGGGTCTCGTTCAGTTAAAATTGGGAAAGTGTGTATGGTGGGGGAAAAATACAATGGTATGAATGCTTGCAAGTAAAAATCATGCCAAAAATAGAAACTACTGAAGAAGATCATACGGTTCCATTGCTCAGAGAAAACTTGGCCCAGATTCTGCAAGCAAAGTGTGTTCACAGCTTTACTTATCTGAGTAACTTAGCAAATTGTGTAATGCAGGCATGCAACATGTGCTACTCTTAACGAGAGCTACATGGTAATTCTCATGGACTGTGTAATAGTTTGTCCCACAGGGGCTTATTTACTGAGAACTCCATTGTGCATAAAGCCAGTTTGAGACTTCTTTCCCCCATGGAATTCGGCTGAGCATCATACACTTGACACGTTACGAGCGCGAGCGCTACTAAAAAGGCACAACTGCTAGCTGAGATGGAAGATAAAAACTGCACTGAACCAGGAATGTGGGTTTAAAATGGCAAATATATGGGTATGACGTGTGGCCCTTTGTGCTTCTGAACAATGACTGATCATCAGTTCTCACTGCAGTGAAAAATGCCTAATTGTAAAATACTTGTCTTGCATGGGGTAGAGCAGCGCCGAAATGGCACCTCACACCTACTCGCATCTTCCTTCTGCCCTTCTGTTGAGGTCCGTAAGTGCGGTTGGCTCGTTCTCAAAGTGAATTGTAGCCCAGTCTGGAAAAAAAGGTGGATTTTTGACAATTAAATGTTCAAATGGAGGGGGGGGGGAAATTGAGGAAACATCCGTTTGTATTTGTGATGTAGAATGTGTACACTGGGATGCAGTTACCACGGTAACTGTTGCATCTAGAGAATAACATGGAGTAGAAGCTCACTGTTATAAATGATGAGTGTCAAGCACAGGTTACACCTGCTGCTGCACAGGTCAGGATTATATTAATGTCTTTATCTGTCTCCTTTGCCCAGGTACTTTAGAATCAGGGAACATCTCTGGGTTTGGAATACAAGTTCAGAGAAAATATACTGAGGTTGCAGTGACAATACATACAGGCATGAGCTGTACCATTGTCAGTCCCACAGAATACACTACAGTTACTGGTTATTCAGGTACAAGTTTGTAAGCTTGTAGTAAAAAGGAAGCGTGATCTATTACGTTGTCTGTTGTGGTATTAGCAATGAACCCTCAAAGTCTTCCAATCCTGAATAGACGTCACGGAACTGAAAGGTTCTCCTGTGTTTCCAGTTAGTCATTCTGAATAGGGCAGCACAAGCTAAACAGAAAAGGTATTAATTTAGTTGCTGCACGCTAGATTTAAATACTAGATCATTTAGTACTGGGACTCTTGTGCCAACCACAGATCTGGGGGTTTGCTCCTCTCTGACGATACATTCTGGCTGCTGTTGCAGCATCATTAAACTGAAGAAGGAAACTTGATGTGTTTCTTATCCTAAACGATGCATTGTATGTGCTTCCCTGCTGCTAACCTGAGGGCATCTCAGCAGGTCTGGAAGGGTGGGCTGTGGTGAGGGTTCCCCACTGAATGCTCAACCTCCCTTCTTCCCCAACCCGCTGTGTGCAAGGAAGCAACAGCCACTTCTTGTTTTCAGGGTGCCTCAATTAGTCACATATTGACAGCCCTGATCAGTCTTAACATGATTCTCATGGAGCCTTCTCATGGAGCCTTCCATCCCCCTACAGTAATTCAGGGGATGAATCTGACCGAAGTGGTGAATGCTCCATCCCTGGCAGTGTTCAAGGCCAGGTTGGACAGAGCCTTGGACTACACGGTCTAGTGGAATATGTCCCTGGATACCTCATCAGTGTTGGAGCTGTTGGTGTTGGAACTGGATGATCTTAAGGTCTTTCTCAACCCAAACCATTCTGGGATTCTATGACTTCTGATAGCCTAGGATAGTGCCTAGAGACTTGCTGCTGTTTGGACAAGTTCCATAAACTCCACAATATGTTTTACAGACATTAAGCATACTTTGGCTTCTTTTTAAGGCATTTAGATTGATGTTGCTGTGTCCTTCCTAGTGGTGGGATCCATGACACGTTGAGGTATGGACTTGGCAGTGTCCTAGATCCATGGCTTTTCTTGGGACTGGAATAATGCTAAACTACAGTTGTTATGTAGGTTTTTCTGCCTTAAATATTCAACTGCCCTATGTTAATGGAAACCAGCCTACAGGATAAATATCCATGGAAACCAGTGGGGAAGTGTGGAACTAATACAATTGGTTCCTAAATGTTACTGATTTCATTGCCTGTATTTTTCTTTCTGTGCATGAGTGAAATCTGGTCATAACTCAGAATATACCAATGTGTTTCCCACTAAAGCAAATACCAGCTAGATGCTGGTATTCCTCTATTAAACCGCTGTGTCAATAGCTGTGTAATGCAGCTATGTCGATAGCTATTTGGTATCTTATCTTTAATGGCAAACCTGACTAATAAACTTCTTTCTATAGAGTTTATGCATGGAAACAAGCATTATGCTTCAAGAATAAAGGATTTAGTTATGAAGCCAAAGGTTATGTTACTAAAAGACTTGGATTCCCCCCTGTTTCTTCCATTTCACCCATTCTTGGGTTTTTTGGTCAGCTTTTTCCTTTGGATGGAGGTGATAGATTAAAAGATGACCTTTTTCCTTAGGAAAAGGGACCTTGTGGGTATGTCTTGGAGGCTCCCAACCATGCTTTTAACAGCTTGTCTTGTTTCATAGGATTTGACAAAGGATTTCTTACATTTTAACATTGAGGCTAAACTTCCTATCTATTTACTGCTTTCTTGAAGACATTCTTTGTCATAGTCCAACAAATTTGAACTACAGGAGGATTACAGTAAAACTGAGTGTGGTTGAATTCTGCATATAGGTGGAGAAGGGTATCCACAGCATCCCTATCAAAAATTCCAATTGGAAAACTCCAAAGTGCCTGAAGTGAGTTACTGTATTCTAATTTCTATCAAAATTGAAATTGTGGTTGTGAATAACCGCTCCAAACCTGCTCTAATGGTTTTAAATGGTTTAGATTCATTTAAATCATGCTTACTATGCCACATAATGATTGTCGTCACGTTAGCAGAATGCATTTCTCTGAGTCACCTGCCACTCTGCCAAATGGCACATCTTGTCATCAAAAGATGCTAATACTAAAGAATGAGGATTTTATTCCACGAGGAGAAGAAGCTTTTCCCTGTCTGCATCCTGAGAAACAGCTACAATGAGTTGGCTGAAACTTTCCAGGAAAATAGAACTTGTATCAGATGCTCAGCGATTGAAATCGCTGCAGTTTGCTTGAGTGGGAACTATTGTGTTGGCGTACAGTGCCTGCAGTTCTGCTCTTTGTCAAGTCCACCGAATGTTTGGGACAAGAACCAAGCTCACAGCAGTGAAAGGAGATTAAATGACAAAGGAGAAGAGAACAAACCCCCAGATTTCACACTGGAGGGAACTTAGAGCAAGTGCACTCACACCTTTCCATGTTGAAGTAATGCAAATAGGGAAACCGTGATACGTTATAAGCGTCTACATCAAGAGAGGAGTTAGTTCAATTGTTGGAACACGAGCAGAATAGAGTGGCTGGTTTGGTTTGCTCAAATTGTGTCTTGCTTGAGGACAGAGTCTCCATAGCCTTGTTTTGTAAACTGGGGGATCCTTTTTATTGACCCTAGTGGCGTGAAGCTGAAGAAGTGGATGGAATCTGTGTGTTTGGTTTGAAGAAGGCCCTTGATGGTGAAGTAAGGATGATTGCATAGTATTTGATAAATAGTTAAAGAATAAATGCCCAATGTCTATCAATAGTCTGACTAATCTCTATTGTTTGTGTATGAGAGAGCCAGAAGGAAAGGCAGACATGGGGGGATGATGGCTTAGTCTTTCCACTGAAAGATTCATCTTTAAAATCCATGATTGGGTCCCATTTTCCTGAATGGGTTAAATTGGGTTAAATATGGGTTAAAAAACCGGAGTTGGTTAAAAACCACTGCCAAAGAAAATAAAACCTTCACCTGAAGAAAAAGGAAATCCTCTTTTTGAAGGGAAGGTGGACGAGGGATGGCAATAGTATTAAACTGTACTTGCATCTGGACCACAGTCTGAGCAGGTTAAAACTGGAGATGAAGTTGGAGTGCCAGGAGGATGATCAGGAGCTGGAGCACATCGTATATGAAGACAGGTGGAGAACATCAGGGACTGCAGTGACAGGACAAGGGGTGATGAGTTCAGACTTACACAGGGGAAGTTCAGGTTGGATCTAAAGCAGAAGCTCTTCCCTGTGAGGGTGCTGAGGCGCTGGCACAGGGTGCCCAGAGAAGCTGTGGCTGCCCCATTGGTGGTAATGTTCAAGGCCGGGTTGGATGGGGCTTGGAGCAACCTGCTCTGGTGTGAGGTGTCCCTGCCTGTGACAGGGGATTGGAACTGGATGAGTTGAAGATGCTTTCTAACCCAAACCAGTCTGGGATTCTATCACAGTCGTGTGCAGTGTGGCACTGAGCGCTTGCTTGCAAGGCAGGTCATCTCTGCACGCCGAAGGATTCGTCCAGAGAAGTTCAGTGATATTTCATTGGGTGTTTTACAGCATAGGAAAACTTCACCATGAAGTGAGTGAAACTCCTTGAGATGCATTGGAGCAGTTTGCTAGTTTCACACCGTTCCCCTGCCTGCCTTAACATACAAAACTGCCACTGGATTCCAGATGGCGAGATAGCAGCACAGCCAGCTTGTGCAGCAAGGAAGACAGGTTCACCCTCTTTGCAAACAGGCAGAATTGAAGTTGGCCGTTCAGCCTCAACTCCTGGAACATCCTGCGCGAGTGCCTGGTTTCTGAACCTTAATGCTGCACTGTGCTACTGTGGTGCTTTAGTAACACAGTTACTGGATGGGTATAGCTGTTCAATCATAAATATAAGCGTAATTATGTTATCAATAAATGAATAATACATTCATTAAGTATATGTGCATTCACAGTGTTCAATATACACATTATATACACAAGTTATAATTTGCATCACTAAGTAGCCTTCTAAAACAACTGCTGGAGACTTTAATGGCAGCTTGGTCTCATTCAAGCCCTTTCTGGGTGGATGTAACAAAGCAGAGATTTGAGCATAACCCTGGTACATTTTGGTTATCACAGTCTCGTTTCACAGCACAACATCAGCTTTTCAGCCTGTGAAATCCATTAATAACCACATTAAACCTTCCCATATCGTATCATTGTCAGGTTGAAATGGTTCTTTTTTAAGAACAATTATCTGTCTCCTGCTCCTTGCAGTTGGTTAAAATGCTGTGTCAGTTTACAAAGGCTGGGGGAATTTGACACAGGAATTTGAGGAGGGGAAGGAACTCGTAATTGCTTTACCTGGCATGAGTGCTCAAGTGCGCAGGGAGAAAATGAACATCGATTCCAAATAGAAATGGAAAATCCTCTTCATGAGTGGGATTTCCAGAGTTCAATGTGAGAAACCTTTTCCTCCTGGAGTTCTAAGGACAGTAGAAACTGTTGGTAAACTTGTGCAGTAGCTTCAACAGGATGTTTATTAAGGCAACAGACGATGTATGTGTCTTAGAGGAGTAGTTGGTACTTAGGGAATGTGTTTCTGCATTGAAGTAGACGGGGAACAATGTTGGCTTTTGAGGTGCAGCTTTGAAGTGTTTGATATGACTGAGAATCCCAGTGCAGCGAACTCTTGGCATCCTTTTGGTATACTGTGATTGTGCCACGGAATATGTTTTTCCATGCTCCTCATCTTCAGTAGCTTGCAAAGGGCTGTGAATCTATTCTTTTTCCTTTTGTAGGTTATACAAGACAGAGACTCCATTCCTTCTTCTACAATGAGTGTAAATACAGAGCACAGTGAAGCGTAGCTCAGCGAATGTAGAACTTTCCTACCCTAGCCTCCTACCTGTATGGCTGAGCAAAGAACTGATTAAACCCAAATCTGATGTAACTCATGTGACATTACAGCTAGGTCAGGAGCCCGTTGTGTTGGGTTCTGTAGAAACACATTGCAGTGATCAGAGATCATCCCAAAGCACTTTTAATTGTCAAGGCAGAATGGAGCAGATCATCACCATTTTGCAGGAGAAGAATTGAGGCGGTTCAGGGGAAACAGTCTGACTTTCATTCTGCCTACAGCTTTTGGACACCTGATTAAGAAGGGGGGAGCATCTGACGTAGGCCAGCAACTGCAATTAAATAAGTCGTATTAAAATGATCCAAGAGGAGGCATCTGAAGCATGGGTTACCTTTGAAAACACTGCACTGTAGACTAGGGGCAGCTCCTAAAAGCATTTCAAAGCCACTTAAGGTTGGTTACTACCGCCTCGAAAAATTCAAGCCATAGGTGATTCATCCAGGATCACCCAAGATGTCTCTTGAAGAAGCAAGGCTGTCACTGGCATGACAGTCCTTAATGTTACTTGCAGAAATACTTTTCCGGTGGTAAGAATAATCTGAACATTGCTTGGAAGGAAGTTTTTGGTGTTGCAGAGATTCTGTGCCATCTGCCTGCCTTTGTGTTACTGTTGTGTTACTGGTAGTGACGCAACCATCGTCTCTGTAAGGTTCTACTCAGATGGTTCCATCTTCTCTGTAAAACTCACGGTAGTGAAAGATCATTTTTGAGACAAAAGGACTAAACCCTGCAACTCCAATATCCCTCCCAAATGCACCCATTTGGGAACTCCTATAATGTTCTGAAGCAATTTGCAATGATAAGTCAATGATATGTGACAGCACAAGTAGAAGCTTCCATCATGTTACTCATAAGATAATTTAAGGAGGGGATGTAAAGTCTGTAACCTGTTGTATTGCTTTTCAGGTGTTCAAAGCTATGAATATTCCCCAGATCAGAAGCCCTTCCTTACCTCCTCTGGAAGATATGCCTGAAGCCTATCATGTGAAGATAGCTCTTCTTGGTGCAGGACCTGCAAGTTTAAGTTGTGCTTCCTTTTTGGCTCGATTGGGCTATTCAAACATTACCATATTTGAAAAGCATGACTACATTGGAGGCTTAAGGTAAGGAACAATGACAGCAAAGCACCGATTCCAACGATTGTAGAAAGCATAGCAAAAACTATGGAGCAAACATAGTTTATACACAATCCTTTACCAAGGAAGAGAGTAGAAAAAAAATCATCAATTTAAAGAATTCGTCATTGAGGTTAAACCAGGTACAGTTACAGGGGAGCTTTAACTGCAGATCTGGTGGCTACCTCCTGTATTCTCTTCATGTGATCTCTCAAATTCCAGGGGGAAATTGTTACCATCAGATTAACACTTGAGAAAGTGGTATTGGGGACCGGTTTCGCCTTATCCAGAAACGTTAAAACAAGATCATAATCATGGAATGGGTAGGGTTGGAAACGACCTGAAGATCTTCTACTCCCTGATGAAGTACTTGTAGCCCTACATAGCAAAAGAATGGTAGCTGTTCAAACTGTTTTGTACCAATACTAATTTCCTGGAGCATTTTGAACGTAGAATGTTTTCATGAACTACCCTCAGGCAGATTAAGGTGACAGTGGATAAATCTGTCCTGTGTGCCTGGACTCGGAGCTTTAGCAAACCATAACCTAAGGGAAAAAACTTCCTACAGTTCTCAACCTTCATCAAATTGCAGATACACAAAGGAAGGCACCATTGTAGGTTTCCTGTATGGTTGCCACTTGGCTGACATCTCTACGGTGTCCTCTCTACCACTAGGTGAATTTCTATCACCGTAGCAATGCTGAAATCATCTCTTCTAAGTTTCTTGGATAAGATAATGTGTTTTAGAAGCTAACTGGTGGTACCAGGCCATTCAAAATCAAATTTTGTATGTTGAAGATGTACTCACACTAAAAGGTTTATAAAGAAAGAGATAAAAGAAACAAGAGAGAAGGATAATGCACTCGCGTTTCTCTTTGCAGCATCACTGAAATCAATAGAGTTGACACCGTTAATGAATTTGATCCATAATGTCATAATGTCAAATACTTACTCAGTGCTCTGGAAGATAGAGAATCAATGCTGGAGAAGTTGAACTGATTACTTGCATTTTTCCCAGTGAGGTTCAGAAGTATTCCACCCAATTATCAAGGTGTTTATATATAACTGTGGAGCTGTTTTACTTGAGCTGGTTGCCATAGAGGATTGCAAATGTAGCATGTGAAATACCAGCTCACCTGCTGAGTAGCATATGCTTTCATAAATACCAGATTCCTAATCAGTTTTTAGTAGGAAATAATGACATGTTTCTAATAATGAAGCTTTACTTGGTGACAGGTTAGACTCGGGTTGGGCTTGGCAGTGTAATACGGTACTTTCTGCAGTTGCTTACAGTGCAATCCTTCAGTTGCTTCCTGTGTGCTTGCCTATCTGGAGCAATGTGAGTTTAAGTTGCATCTGCTCTTTGTGTTTGAAGCTGAATTTGAAATAAAACTTAGTCTGTTTGTTCTCCTGCAGAAAGCCTTATGCTATGTTTGGCCTGTTCTGTGTTATTAGTGTCCTTAGTGGTCAAGCAGTGCAGTTTTAAAGGGATTTCTTTTGGGTCTTCAGAAGCATATAGCATTCAAGGTCAGCCATTACTTCCAGCCATTGGAGAAAGTTTCACTTCTGTCTTAAGAGCGTCAATTCCTTTTGTTCTTATTTTAATCTTGGATCAGAAGGGAGGTTAGCTCATGGCACCAGTCATTGATTATTGCATTCCTAAGTCTTTGCAGTCCATCTTTTGACAAATTTAGGTTATTGATAAGTGTGTTTTCAAGGCTTCATAACTACTGCAGCTGGCTGACAAGGCCAGATTAATGTTGTGTTTGGAATCAACTGCTTTTTTAAAGTGCATTTTAACTAGATGCATCCATGCTCCATCATAGCTAACTGTAGCAATGTTGCGGCAATAGAAAGGTGTCTAGGGATTGGAGCTCTGTTGTGTGATATGTAAGCATTGCTTAAGCCTGTGGTTGTCTGACCATGTCTGAGCTCTTCACATTGGCAGGCTGGTTTGCCTACATTTCACCAGTAGTGTGAAATTTATGCTTTATAGTAGTAGTGTAGGCATGAGCAGATCATGCTCGCTTAGAGACTGAACAAGCTTCACTGCTTGTGCTCCTGGCTATGCCGCTGGTTTACAGCATACCTTCCTTTCACTAGGCCAAAGGGGCATCCCTTAAGCAAAGGTACCACCTTAGAAATATGGAGCACCTCTAACTTGGATCAGATGTGTCGAAGTGAATCTGTGGCATGCTGGTCCCATCATACATCCCTCCTGCACTTCTGCCCCATTTCGTTCCCCCCACTCTGTCTCTCTGTTGCAGAGTCAGAGCCTGTCTTCTGCTGCTGAAGGAAGCTGTATCAGAGTAATTGATTTATCAGAAGCATCGGTCAGCAGGATGGCTTCCATGAAATGCTTATTGTCATCAATGTGCATGCGTGTGTCCCCATGGAACCGTGTGTTTGTATAGGAACATGTAACTCTTCTATGATTCTATATGTGGGTATATTCCACAGCACAAAACTGTTAAGTCAATGTTTAAGAAGAGCAAGGAATAGTTTACAGATCCAGTGGTGACATAAAGCAGCCAGTGGTGTTGTGGGAGCATGGCAGACCTTCAACAGATATATAGGTGGCTTGGAAAATAGGACTTTCCTTTCTGTATTAGATTTCTGTATTGAATCCCTCTTGCAGAATCATCTTGATACATTAGTTCCTGCCTCAGACATACTTTTACTCAGCATGACCTATGAAAACTGTGTTGTCATGACATGTTCATTATGTATTATCTGGTATATAGAACCATTTTCATTGCACACTGGTCAGGAAAGGTGAAAAAAGGGCAATATTAGAAATTAGAAGGAGGAACACCACTTTCTCATCAATATAAATAAAGTTGATACAACTTGAAATAAAGAAAATCCTTGGGGCCCATTGAAGTTAGATGTTAGAGATGGTGTGGTCACTACCAGTGTGTAAAACAGAGCCACAGTGACTCTCTGGTGCCAGTGCTTTGTTATGGAATGATAACTCCATTAATTTGAAAACACATAAAACAGAAGCTTTAGAAATATCTGGGGAGAGATTCACTTTTCTCCATATGTAGGGTTTTGATCTTCATCGAACAAAAGTATCTGAACAAGAACTTCACTGTGGTTACCTCTAATGTGGTTTATGGCAGGGCTTTTGAACTGGCACAAACAGATGTCATTTCATTGGAGATAAAGACTTGTACCGGTATATAGAACCTGAGCTTTTATGCTGGCGCTGCAGTTTGCCCATACAGGAGATGTGTGATCCTGGGAACTTGAAGGTGTCATTCCAAATCTTCCCCAGGAGGAAAAAAATACCAGATAATACACATGAAGTCAAAAAGCAGACTTGAGACCAAGAGCTGATAGAAGATGAAGGACTTTGGCCATCCTGATAGCTTAATGAATCATTGCTAGGGGATTGCTTTGCTTTTAGTAGCCGTGAGACCTGTTCTTAAGTGGGTGTCTTCTGTTTGTTTAGTGTTACATATTCCTGGAGAATAAAAGAAATGGAGCTGAAGCTCTTTTGCACTCGAGCCCAACATATGTTAAACAGTTACCTGCATGTGTGGGCAGGATTGGCCTCAAGGTACTTCCTGGCCTGTATTTTTAGCATTGGGTGAATAATGCTGTTTTGTCACTCCAGTAACTTAAAAAAGCCAAGTTTCAGCACATTTCCGTTCACATATGTCAGAATTACCTAAGGTGTGCTATAAGAATTGAAGTTGTAACAAATAAATCCTGGAAGTATTTCAGAAGCATTTCTCTTTGTTTTAGTACGTCTGAAATCCCCCAGTTCCGCCTGCCCTACGAGGTGGTGAATTTTGAAGCTGAGCTTATGAAGGATCTTGGAGTGAAGGTAATGAAAAATACACTGTGCCTATGTATAGCTCAGAGAGAAAAAAAGAACAAGAACTCTGCCAAAGATTAACAGCAAAATGTCATGCACATTAGTAAAGAACGATTAAAAGCTACGCCAGACAGAGGCAGGAAGATGCTTCCTCTTGCTCAGGGCATTTGTCTGTCTCCTGTCTGAATGCCACTAGTTTGGAAAAGGGCAATCAATAGTTCTCATCTGGCATGCCGGCATGTGATTAATTGTCTGTAAGGAACAAATTCCTAAATTGCTTTAGGGGTTCAGTGTAGCCACTGGAATGATTTGATTTTTTTTATAATTGAGGTTTTTTTCCAGGCAAGTTGGGCATCACTTGAAACATTCCTCCTTTTGTTCCCTCTCCCTGGTTTGGGGCTTGGTTTTTCCTTACCGGTTTAGCACACAGTCTCACATCCAAGTGAATCTTACAATAAAATGCCTAAAATGAAAGTGTTAACATGTTAAAAATAACTGTCATTCAGCTTCTTGGAAAGTAATAGTTATGCATTATTGTGTTAAATAAATGTCTGTTGTTTCTAGATAATGGGAACTTTGCTTCGTTGTTAATTTAGAGCTGGAGCTGAAGATGTAGATAGTGTTGACAACTGCTGCTCATTTGCAGAGAAGTCCCAAATCCAGAATGCATCGCTGAATTAAACCTTTGAGTACTGGGAGGGATAATACATTTTGAACATGGTACTAAAGCATAGAGTGAAGCAAGAAGTTCTTCCAGGAATCCTTCATGTTGGTTCATACTGTGACTTGTCACAAGAGTTATTTGAGAACCTTGTCTGCCCAGGTTTCATAAACGTGCAGGGCAGATGGAAGATAAAGCTTTAAATGCTTTATGCCTGTTTTTCTACTCTAAAAGATGCCTTTGTCCCCCTTGGGAAGACTGACAGAATGGAGGTTGAGGTAGGGATGGGGCTAAAACCAGAGCACCGAGACATTTCTAGATCCAATTGCTGGGGAGAAGCTCTGCAAAATCCAGTGTCCCACGGCTCTCTGTTATGGAAAGGTCTCCAGCATGGACTGATGGAGCCACCGTGTCACCAAGACCTGCAAGTCCCCTGCAGGTTTGAAGTGCAGCAGAGAATCTCAGTGTAAATTTGCTTCCAAGCTCTGCCGCTGCTTGCAGTTGACCCTTTGGCAAGCTGGTTAGCAAAATACCTCAGCTTTAGATACTTCACATATAAGCCCAGAGTATTTCCTGGTGTTTACTTAAAGCATTTCCAATCTGTGCTGGAAAGTGCTGTATTGGGTAAATGCTCAGTAGTGCTGTTTATTCAAGTAATTCTGCTGAAATTAGTAAGAATTAGTCAGCTGAATAAGGATTATGGAGCTGGGCCCTGGGAGTATTATGAACCCCCACATAAAATAGTATTGCCATTTAAATTCCTTCGTTAGGTTTTCATACCATATGTACACAATAGGATAAAAAACTGCAATGACAATTTATGGGATGTATTGTGTTGCCAGTGAGGATGTAGTCTGTGCTCCTGAAAGGATTACAACTGCATGGCTTTTACACTCTGATGAAATCGGTAATACTAAATATATGTACTAAATCTCCAGAGACCAAAACTGTGATGGGTGTTTTAGGGTTTGGAGCCTGTGTTTTATATTTGCCTTATTTTATCACTGATAGGAAAAGTATATTAAATGGAACATAGATTCAATAACAAGAAATACCATGGCACGCAGACTGAAGCACTGTACGTTGTTAAGATCACAACACAGAGTGCTTGCGCAATAGAGCATGGCATTTTGTGAAGTGAATACCCAGGTGACAGGACAAAAACCTGGGGAACAACATTCAAGTTCAGCGAGTGCAAAGTACAGAGCTCAAAACACACATACCCGTGTCAAGAAGGACAGGATATCAGAAGAGGAATCGCACGCACTCTGTGCCCTCGAGAGCCTTGGGGTTAGGAGAGCTGAGCGAAAGGTGTGTGTATCTTCAGGTGCACAACCTTTACACAGGGGGCTGCTAGAGTTGGTTTGCTGAACACGCAGCAAACGCTGTTCCCCGTCTCACTCTTACAACAGCTGTAGTTGCTCAGCCTCTGCAGTGGCTGCTCAAAGCAGGATTGCTGGTGGAATAGAGCTGCTCAACTCTATCAGCTTTTGCTTCTGGAAGCGAGTAGTAATTGAACTGAAACCAGTATAGGTTATAGGTGCATTTTTATAACTGTGACATCCCTTTCAGTAAGTAAACAGCAGTTGCCACGCTCTGGGCATTGGTGTTTGTCTGAATTAGAATGAGCAAGTGCAAGTTGCTGTCAAAACCCATCTCATTTTCAGTTTTGGATTTGGAGAACCTGTGTTAGTTTACCATACCGAGGAGTCTGCTGCAAGTACAAGCAAGTAGGGCACAGGACGTTCCTCACACATCCTTCCTTCTCCAGCCCAGTCTTTTGCAGGCGGGTTTTCTGAATCCCCAGCCCCACCATTGGCTTCACTGAGGGGTTTTGGCTTAAAGGTTTCCTAGCTAGTGTTCTCAGTGCGAAATCCTGGCTGTGAGCTTGGAGAGTGCAGCACAAACCAATACCCTCCTTCCTTTGGGAACGGCGTTGCATTCTGCGCAGTTGGAGGCCTACCAAGTGCCTGGTGCTGTGCGGGAAAACATTGCTTGGTTTTCTGTTTGCAGCCCCTGTTAATACAGAGCAGTGTCATGTCTTTTCTGTATTTCTCTGGAAGAGGCTCATACTTTCACTCCTGTTCCTGCAGTTAACTTAACTGCTTGGTTTTTGGTTGGTGTGATTTGTTTAGCGCACGTTCCCTAAAGGATGTTCTTCTTCCTGATGATGTTTCTTAAAGTCCTTATTTTCACATGGGAATACAACCGTTTGGAGTCAGCCCTGAATACAGTGGTTTCCTCACGGTAGAAAACTGCCATGTTCAGCTTCACCTCAGTGTGTTCCAGAAACAGGCTCTGTTCATTTGTTTAGCTTGCTTTAACTCTTGTAGCTCACAGCAGAAACCAAGCTAGCCTGTGGTGGCCCCCATATGAGGACCATCTAAGGGTACCTCTACCCATATCTAGTTTGGGCCACTTGCTTAAGTCAGAGCCAGTCTGGCTTTTGAAGCCTGACATAGGGGAGGAGGTATGTGAATATGAACGAGTTAGTTTTGTTCCATAGGAGATGTCTGCATGCAGGACACAATAGCAGTTGTTTTCATATGAAAAGCAAGTAATCTTTGATTCTTTCAGGTTGTTTTTGGTAAAGGCCTGTCAATGGATGGGATGACACTCCGGACCTTGAGAGAAGATGGCTACAAAGCAGTATTTATTGGAATAGGTAAGAAGAGCTCGGTGTCCTGCATTTTGTCGTCTTCTTAAGGTAGTTATTTGTTAGAATGTTCCCATTTGTGTGATGGATTTGAAAGGAGGGTGGGGCTGTGGCTGAACAGGCTGATTTCGTGGTTGTTTAAATAATTAACAAAGAGATGAGCTAAAAAGTTACTCATAATTAATTGCCACGTTGGCCTGGGGTGATACATAATTTTTACCAGCCGTTTACTATACTCACATAATTAGTCTATATGTAAGCCAGTGATACCATGCTTGGTTGCTTCTTTTCTCTTTCCTCCATATAAAACATGTAACATTCTTCAGATAGGCTGGAGCAAGATCTAGTTATGAGATGGATTAACAAAATAAGCTGACTTTGATACTAAAACTGGCATCATAGGCCTGTCTTCTCTCATATGCTAAAGAAGTCCTACACTTGCCTGCTTTTTGAACCACTGCTTTTTAATGTTAGATTAGAACTGTTATCCATTTACAAGCCTTTTGAAGTACAGCTGGACCCATCTCTACCATATGAGAGGCATGTTGAGCAGGAATGGTCTACAGTTGGTATGAGGCTTAATGCTCTTTATTGATCTAGACGTTGCCTAAGTGAACATAATAGGAAACAAGTTGTGCAACTGTTCCTCCTTCCTATTATTGATTACAGAGATGTAATTCTTAGTACAGTGACAACTGTTGTTTACCATCTGGTTATGCAGTATAATAAGCTTTGCAGGTCTATTCTGTCATGTGATTACAGTACAGTGTGTCAGGATTTATCTCGTTCGAAATTCTTACATTGTTAAAGACCTTCCATGTATAAGAATTCTGATGTGTCATGTTTTAACGTAATTGTGTATAAGGCAACGGTCCAACTTAGCTTCTTTATTGTCTTCATCTGTGTCTTTCAAGCTGCTTTGTGAAATCTCACCAGTCAGGGATTAATTCATAACTAAACATTTGCTTTGGAGAGTCTCATGATTGGGACACAATTGTCGGCCACGTTTGGAGTATCAGCATGATTTCTGACTCCGAAGCACGATAGAGCAGTTCAGTTAAAGGTTAGCAAAAGCGACCATTGACTACTACAGAGGTGATTGGAGTGTTTGGTTTATGTATGTGGGTTTATCTATGTATATCAACATTACATATGTATATATGTATGTAATTACATACATAATTTTCTGACCTTCAAGTTATCCTAATATAAAGTATTTGTGGTTAGAATATAGACAGCACTGTTCCATACAGGTGCTAGATAAAAGGACAGGCACTATTTTAATAACCAAGAGAAGGCATCTGAAGCACAATGCTCCCGTAAACCATGTGTTCACTGCTTGTGTTAGGAAACAGAGGGTATAAATGCTAATGAAGGATTATGTGTTCCTACAAAGTTTTGTTACTGGAAGCTACCTTGCATGTGTGATGAAGTTGGTCCCTCTCTGTACCCCCAGGTCTACCTGTCATCTCTCTCCTACACAAATGTGTGAGACACTGGTCAGTAATGTGTTGGTAGTGAAAGATGGACAAACCAAGGGGGTCACAGATTTCTGGAGTTAGCTACATGAATGTGGCAGGCCATTTATAAACTCTCTACAACTGCAGGCTCCCCCAAATGAGTCTGTACTGTATTTCTCTGTGTTCCTTGCCAGCTAAACAAAGGTACCCAGTGAAATGTCACATTTGAACATTACCCTGAATCACGGGAGTAAATCTATTAGAAAACACTACTAATATAAAACAGATCTTTTGGTTTAAAGGTTGTTGTAATTTGCTTCTGAATGAATCTGTACCTTAACGGAAAATAAAGGTGGTAGTTCTCAGTTTTGGATGCTGGAGAGGGACTTCCCATCAGGGACCATAGCAATAGGATAAGGCGTGATGGGTTCACACTGAAACAGGGGAAGTTCAGGTTGGATCTAAGGCAGAAGCTCTTCCCTGTGAGGGTGCAGAGGCGCTGGCACAGGGTGCCCAGAGAAGCTGTGGCTGCCCTATTGGTGGCAGTGTTGAAGGCCAGGTTGGACACAGGAGCTTGGAGCAACCCGCTCTGGTGTGAGGTGTCCTCGTGTGGATAGTGTTGTAGGGACTGATGTGGCATTTGAGGTTACAAAGGTGTATGCTGTGCTAGCAAAGACCTGAGGAAAAGCTTTCATAGTCACCTGGATAAGCGGTAATTGAAGAGATCAATCTGGGCAATGACATAGCGGACGCCAGCTCTGCCCTCTGATATTAGAACCTCAGAGAAATGGTAGGTGAATCTCAGCCACAGGGGTCCCTGTTACCCTGTTTGCTTTTTGTAGTTCTTTCCTTCAGTCTCCTGGTCATTTGCCGTATCTGAACTGTGTTTAATTCAACCAACACTATACCTCTGTTTATTCCTAAAGGACCAATATGTGATTTGCCTCTTATGTGCCCATCATTTACTCTCATGTCCTCTCAGTTTCCTCTCTGCAAAGATGTGCACTTTGCAACACCTGGCAGCAAACATATCTTGTGTTTTGCATACAGGGACCTACGAGAGAGACCATTTTTCTCCAGCAGCCCCAATTTCAGATCACAGCTGCCAGTATTAAAGGGTAGTCCCTGAATCTCAGTTTCCTCCCTCAGAAGGAGGGATAAACAATAGCACGCAAGAGAATGTTTTCATAGGACTAAATGGCAGCAGCCAGATAAAGGGAGCAATAATCAGATCAATATATTCGGGGAGTCTCTGCTTTAGTTTTTAATTCTCTTTTCATTGGCATTTAGTTTGATGCAGTTCTACACTTAGATTATAAATGCTGATAAAGGATTAGAGATGTAGAATGAGAATCCTTTATGTTTTCATGTAACAATTCCATTGATCTTCCAGTTGCAGATCTTTGGGGTTTCTTTTGTTGTTCACACAGAACACTAAATCAGGATCCGATCTCCCACCTGAACTTTTAAAACTAACCCCAAAAATGATGCAGAGAATTAAAAAACGCTGTCCAGATTTGCGAGCTGACACTTGATACCGACTGAGTCTCGTGTGACACATTCAGCAGACTCTACCTTGAATCAGCTCTGCTTCTTGATCTCAAATGCTTGTGAGGAGTTTGTGACCGAGCTGACAAATCAGTGTGAAAAGTTTGCTATTTAAAACCAAAAGAAGCCTTGCATCACTTGCTGCCTTCTGGAACAACCACAGAGGCTCGGGGCAGCAGAGAACCGTCCTGCTGAGAGCAAGAGGAGAAATCAATGATGGGGTGAGGGGCTAGAGGAGAAAGCGCATGGACCTCAGAGGCAGCAAAATAAGACAGCGAAAGGGATCTTACAGGGAGCAGAGGAGTGTGAATGCTTTGTGTTGCTGTGTCTCCTGGTTGGTTTTTGGGTAGAATACTTGCAATTTGTACAAAAACCGCCTGTCTGCGTGTTTATCAGAGAGTAAGCAGAAATATGGGCTTTTATTGCTCATCCTTCTTGAAGCTGGGCGAATCCTTTGGAAAGCGGGGTCCTGTGGGGTTGCCTTTGAAGACTCCCCAAAGCATCGTCTATTCTTTTTGAAAGAGAAAATGCAAACCAGTTTGTTTATCCACCGACTTAGTTGAGAATGGATGACCTCAGTCTTTAAAGTAGTGAGGGACGTGTTTGATGTGGCATTCACGCAAAGCTCTGGGAAGGCTATTACCATAAACATATTTTCTGTGGACTTTTACACAAGCCACTATCCTCATTCTGTAACAGTTTATCATCAAATAGATGTTTTATATAACAACATTTCCACTGTACGGAATCAGCTAAAATATAGCTTCAAATACTGCTTTGTTTGGTAAAATGTCTCCATAAATCTTAAGCCCCATTCCCAGAAATTGCTTGGACACTTTAAGTGTCCACGGGCTGAAAGTTGCAGCACCAACTAACTTCCTACTTCACTTCTCCTTACAGGGCAAATGCAACTAGCAATGATGCTCCCTTGTTTCTTCCTCCATTTGATGATGTCGAATGACTATAAAGTTAGTTTTATTGTATTAGGGGATTCAGAGATTCTATTAAACACTGCAGCATGGTGAGTTAGATGAGCATCCAGAGCAAATCTAAGCAGATTGATGCTGGGATGTATCCTAAGTAGTATATCTTGCTCGCAAGGGTTAAATCTGTGCAGAAGCAGCAAAACAACTGAAATCCCACGTGGAAAGAACCTTTGTGATAATTGCAGCCATTCCTAGTTAATTAACAGAGCACTCCAACAAGAATATAATCAGATGATTCCATTGATTGGAATGAAATTACACCCCCAAAACCGAAATGAAAAGTCCAAGCATCGATGTACCTTGTTTTAAAACCCCAACCCTGCACCATGTGAGATTAATTCCCTGTCTGTTCCCCGAGAAGTAAGTAATCTCCTCATGGCTGTTATTATCTTCTGATTAACTATGCAGTGCCACCTGGTGTGCAGATGGGAGGAATATTACACATCAAGAGCTCTGTTCACACCCACCCACCCAGATATAAACCTACGTGGCAAAAAGTGAACAGATGTTCATTTTGCTTGTGCTAGAGGAGAAGAAATGGTGCATCATAGTCCTGATTCATCAACTAAATTTGGAGGACATGCAATCTGCATATGGGGCCCGTAGGCCCATGGCCAGCACAGGCATTGATGGAGGAAATACGTCACATTCAAAGCAGTTCTTGTTTCAGGTTGTGAACAGAGCCTCATTTGATTGTTTCTCTGCTTTTCTTTTTACCTGGTGTTCCTGAGTTTTCTTCTTCTCTTCACTTGCTATTGCCCTTAGCACCTCCAAAGGGAGAAGTTGATGGAGGCAGAGTTACTTGGAAACGTAGCCAGGATTTAGCTGCCCTTTGGTTGTTTTCCAGAATTGTTTTGTGTTTGCAGGCATTTAAGATGTTCCCTAAACTGATGCTTTCAGGCCTCTTTGGAAAGACCTGTGTGGCTCAGCAGTAATATAGCAAGTCATGTAAAATGTAATGCATCTTGGTTAAAGCTAGAACCGCTGTACAAGCATTGCGCAGTCTTAGGCTCTTGGGATCTAAAGCTCTGGGTTTGGAGGGGTTTTTTGGTGTGATTTGTATTATTTGATCATTTTGATGTATTTTGACACTTCATGGAGGTCTGGCTGCAAGGAAGCCAAAGAACAGATAAAACACTGCAAGCAAGGGAGAAAAAGAATATGATGGAAGGTAGTGCAGTTAAGAGTGATGTTGGAGATGTGATCAGCTACATATGCATAATAGATGTGTGCCTTGCTTAGATTAAGAGTTGGTTTTGTTGCTTGTAGACAAAGGTTGTCACTGTCTCAGCGTCTTGCAAAGACAGTTGTTTTCACCCAGGATTTTGCATGCGGGCAGCAGTGGCCTTTCAGGCATCAGTATCCTTATGCAGTAAAAGGTAGCACAGTCTGCAGAGGCAGGGAAATGCTTGGAATTACATCTGATGGTGATCAAACAGAGTCAAATGCATTAAGCTGCAGCAGTCTGTGCTATAATGAGAATGAAGTCATCAGGATGAATTGTGAAGTCAGAGTACTTTGAACAGTTTGATGAGCATCAGTGATGATAGCAGTGGCAGGGTGTGGTCAAAGCCAATCCGAATTCTTTCCCAGCTGCCTTGCAGTAACCTGAATCATTTAAAAATGGCATTTGGAAAGGGTTTTTCTCTTTTTGAGTGAAGATCCATAAGATCTTTATTGATAGATACACAGTGATAGATGCATTTGCAATGTCGTACAGAACAGGATCAAAAATGCATGTTGAACTACAACTGCATGAAGTCCTACAGAAGGTCCACTTGAGTGTGTGCAGTCAAGTACCAGACTTTACAGTGTATCTTCTGGAGAGCCTTAGCTCATGGCTCACAGCATCCTTCTGGAAGCTCACATTCCTTCATTTTCTCATGTGTCCTGAAGAACATTATAAACAAATTACACCACCAATTGGTTCTAATACAAACCTCATTAGTCTTCAGTATTCATTTTATTCTCATCCTCTCTTACTCTCTAATCTAAAAACGTTCTGTTATTAAAACCCAAAAGGAATGTAGTTACATTAGAAAAGGAACTCGCGGAAAAGAACCTGTTCTTATATGCTTATATCAGGTGTTTGAACTTGCTTTTATTCCCAGTGCAGCATCTTTCCTGGAGACCAGCATTGTACGTGCATCCAAGAACTTCTATGCTTGAAGCATCTTTTTCTACTATTCCTATTTGCAGTCAGTTGTTCTCACTCCTGCTATACCCGTTGGTGGAACATTCCTAATACACATCAGGTGCAGTAGGCAGTTTAAAGCTTTTAAGGCTTAGAAGCACAAATCAGCTTATTTATTATTAATAGTCCTAGGACACTTTCAAAAAATACTAATAATCTGTCCTTGGGCATCCTGAAGTTATTCACATGCAAATGACACAGATTTTCATGCTCTTATTGACTTATTGCTACCAAAACCCCACTAAGCATAACCATCTCTGCTGCACATGTTGTACAGAACATTCTTCTGTCTCTTTGCAAGGTGCTGGACAGTTTCCCTAAGAAATGCTCACCTAAATATAATGACAAAATCAATTTGATTCATACTGGTTTAAGAGGTTGGTTTAATTGGTTTAAGGATGCTGGAGAGGGACTCTGCATCAGGGACTGTAGAGATAGGACAGGGGGTGATGGGTTCAAACTGAAACAGGGGAAGTTCAGGCTGGATCTAAGGCAGAAGCTCTTCCCTGTGAGGGTGCTGAGGCGCTGGCACAGGGTGCCCAGAGAAGCTGTGGCTGCCCCATTGGTGGCAGCGTTCAAGGCCAGGTTGGACACAGGACTTGGAACAACCGGCTCCAGTGGAAGGTGACCCTGGCCGTGGCAGGGGTTGGAACGGGATGATCTTAAGGTCCTTTCCAATACAAACCATTCTGTGATTCTATGAATAGCTGATTTGTTTTTACTATGTTAGCAGATGAATTAATTTAACATTATTTCACAGTTTTCAGGAGTTTATTCAAGCATTTGTTTCTAAGTATTTTGATGATTGAGAAGTACATAAGAAACCAAAATGCTGAACAGCATAACATTAGGTATCACATTGTCATAACCTGATGCTACACACTTGAATGCTTTACACCTAAAGAGCTTTGCTTTCTTTCCTGTTGTTTCTGAAAGTTCACTTTATGAGTCAGTTACTTTTGTCTTTTAGATGGACAAGTATTAATTGTGCTGCCATCCTTTTACTTCCACTTTAATATTCAGACACAGAATGAACGACCATCTATAATACAGCTGGTAAGTGGGTGCCTATCCATTTACTTGAGTTGAGCTCTCTTTCCTTGTAAGGAGAGTGGTTCAATATGTATTTAATGTAATCAGACACTTCTTGAAACCTTGTCCTACCTAATACTGTAGGAGGACTGACACAATACACAATTATTTCCACAGTGGGTTTAGCGATGCCCTGATTTCCTTCATCTTGCTTAGGAAAGATAAAAGGCTGTTTAGAAACCCAGGCTAACCTAGGCTATTCCTTCTTATTTTTAAAGACTGTGGAGAAGTAGGAAGTGTATCACAGTCTCACTTGGGAAGTGCCAATTATTGGTGAGAAGATGGCAAGCACTTTTTTGTGCTAATGAATAAAGTTTGAAACAGTCTTTCTGTGCGTGTTTATGTCTCAGAAATATAATGTTCCTGAATTCATATTCCTTTTGCTGCCCACTCAACAAGGGGTGGATCTGCTTGTTGAATTGAATTGACAAGTTAAGACAAAACCTGGGTTTGGGCAGGGGGTTCGTAGCTCTTGTTGGAGGACTTTTAGAGGTGGCTTTAAGGGATCTGCTTGCTGTGCCACTTCTCTCCTTTGGAGAGTGGTCCTAGCGAAGCCACCGCTGGATTGAGCCAATCTTACCTGAGGGTTGTCTTGTGCTTCTCACTCATCTGTGTTCCATTCCATCATTGCTTGGTGGTCAGGCCTTTGTTGATAGAGCTGCAGTTTGGCATAATGAAGGGCATTCCCTTATTGCAGGGGGAAATCCTGACAGCTGGGTGTGCTAGAGGCCAGCTCCAGATAAATTGGAGTGCGCTTGCTTGTGGTTCCATTTGTCTGAGATCCGCAGGGGCCAAGGGCCTTCTGAGCCCTGGGGCTGCCTTTGCCTGCAGTACGTGCCCAAAGGAATCCCTCTGTCTTTCATTCAGGCTCAACACATTCATTGGAAAGCATTCCAGAAGCATTTGTGATCTTCTTATCCAGTACAATGGCTTCTACCATCATGGGAAGGCACATCCACGGCCTTCCAGATCTCTGTTGTTTTAATGCGATGGTGGTTTTTAAAGGTAACAAATACCCAAGGAGGAAAATTGCCACGTTCCCTATAGGAAGTAATCGTTAACTAAGCTAGGTAAATATTTTTGCTGCTCTGTCTTCAGTTTTGAGCCGATAGAGATTATCCAGGCTTTTGAACCACTCGTCATGCTCATGATACTTGAAAATTGTTCTTTGCTGTGTGTTCGTTGCTGCTCTAATCTAGACTTTAGATGCCAGTCATGGCTGCTTTTACTATAAAATTGGAAGGCGCCCTGTAAATCCGTCTGTTAATAATTGCCAAGACTGTGTATATAACAAGGCTAAAACATACCGATCTTACAGTATTGCATGCAAGTCTTGGAAGAAAGGTTAGCAGGTATGCAGATACTTCTCTGGGTTTGTGTAGCTGCATCCTATCATATATCAGATTTGGTGCTCCTTTTGCATCAAGTCACTCAGGTAGCCTTCTGTGCGTGTTTTATAGTATCAAACCCTATTCAAAATCTGGCACTTTCTTGGTGCTGGCCCAAGGTGTGGCATCTTTGCAGTAATTAAGATGCACTCTCTGCATTGTTACTGCTTTCTGTGCTTAAATTGCTGTAAATAGTCTTTATAAAACAATGTTTGCAAGATGAAAAGACCAGAATGAACGTACCGAGTGCTCAGAGTGTTTGGATAATGCTAATGCAAATTACATGTTTATCTAACAAAGGAAAATGTTTTCTCAACGTTGTCCTTGACAGTGTTTTCTTTCACATGGTTTGGCTATTGTTCATTCATTCATGCTAAACATGTAGTAAGCTGAACCCTTAGAGAAGGTGAGAACGCATTCAACAGTGAGTACGATGATTCAACATTCCCTCTAATGATCTTTGCTTTCATAGAAGAAAATAGAATAGTGACAATGTAAAGAGTAACAGTTTTCAATCAGTTCATCTTGCCATCGGGTTGGAATTACTCATCGGTTACAAACAGGAACTTGTGGTACGTTACAACATGTCTGAAAATTGCCTGGGTTTTGTTATTGTTCCATTGCTGTACAACTCACTGCCGAGTTCTTAGGATCTGTTTGATATAATTCCTCTTTGGCTTGTGATTAATGATCAGAGATGGTTGTGGGTTTGAGTGTGAGGTGTAGTTTTAAATAGATTCTAACAGTTTAATAGATAGTGACATTTCAGTCCCTGATTATTAGTTAAATTGAGATGACATTAACCATTATCAAAGACTATTCCTCAATAATACAATGTTGGTACCTTTTTCTTGGCTTTTCTAACTGAGAACAGCACATTTCCTCTAAAAGAAGCTGTTCTCATTTCAGAGTTATCCTAACTCATATATACTTAGTATACTGTTTAGTAGTTAAACATTGGAAACATCACAATTCGTAATTTCAATAGAAAGATGATTTAGATGTGGTTGCTTTTCTGTTGGCTGGGAAACAAAGGCTTCACGCTTCTTTTACGGCCCAGTTTGAATCTTTTGTTTATGAAAGATCAGGTTTTGTCTGGGAGATTTCTTAACCTTGAGAGCATCAGAGAAAGGTTACTCCAAGACAAAACCCAAATGCTTCCAAGAGGATTTAATGATTTGATCCTTCCCTAGCTGAGGTGGCTTCAGGAAAAGCTTGGGACGGCCCCAGCGGGCTAGCAGAGCTCTTCCGTGCTGGTTAGTGGGGTTAGCGTGAGTCTGAGACTGCTGAAGTTGTCCATGTGATGGGATTTTTCAGTTGCTGGTTTGTCTCCTTGCACACAGATTGTGAGTTCTTCAGTTTGCAGGGAGGTGGGCACAGTGATCAGGAAGTGTAAGGTACTCAGCTGTGGTGCCTGTACTAATCACTGGGATAAAGTTCCTGCCTCTTTTGTTGCTGTAGTAACTACTTGAGAGTAAAGCTTAGAGTTAATTTCCATTAAAGACCCTGATTTCCTTCCCCTCATAAATAGAACCTGAACAAGTCACCCCTCGTTGTTACAACCAATGTGGGTGCATGCTTTGTGTGCAGCTTTTTCTGGAAAGCCCAATAGAATTAAGTAAAGAAAGTTTTGATATCTTAGCGCTTCTTAAATCGTGGGGACAGAAGAGTCTTAATACACCCCCTGCACTGGCAACTTGGTTCCTTACTTTTCAAATGCAAATATGGGCCCTTGCATATGCTGAATGTGCCCTTTATTGTACTGAAGCATAGAAGGTACACATTGTAGCTCAGGCACTTTTGTAGACCTGCCATGCTTGCAAGACTGGAATGTGTTTAATCAGCCTTGCAGAGTGAATAATCAGAGATACACGTGTGGTGTTCAGTGCTCATTCAGAAAGCCATAGAATATGCTAACAAAATGTGTAGTTAAAGGAGAGCTGAGTGAATTGCAGCTGTGGCAGGAGATGGTCATTGGTTTAAACTGGAAGCTGTGTTCACTGCCTTTCGTTTTTGACTTGGTTGAGAACAATCTGTATAGAAAAATACAAATTTAGATAGTATGTCTAAGAATATATACGTGATAATTTATAAAGTATAACAATAATATGTTATTTTACTCATAATTATTAAAATTTTATGTTATTTATGCATAAATCCTGCACCGTAATAGATCAGTGGAAGAAAGCAGCATGGGGTGTGATGCTCAGCTGAGAGGCAGACTTGTGCTCTGGCTGTTGGCCTCCTGTCTGACTTCTTTCTTCTGTACTATCCTATGGGAACAGTGAAACTTAGCACTAAAAGGGCTGTAAAAGTGCTGTGGAGAAGCTAGACCGTGTTCTTGCTGGCAGACATTCCAGCTGGTTCTTGGAGGTGCAGAAACCTTCATTCCCAGCCCCTTGTGATTTGTGCTGCTTCCCAAATTTCACTTCTATTCCGGTATTTTGAGGATGCATAACAACAGAAGTAGCAAGTTAAATAATGCAGATTTCATTTTGCATTAGTGGCATGAATGCAGCAATTTCCCAATGATCACAAGGAAGTTGAAAGTGTTTATTGGATAACTTCTCACAGCATTATCATTCTCTTTGCATTTTCCCCTGTAGGATTGCACTGTTGAGGATGTATCTACCTATTGTTTTCTGAAATTAAAAGTTAATAATTTACCAGCAATGAGAAGTACCTTGCATAGTGCCTAGCAGGTATTTATTTCAGCTTTTGAGATATGACAGAATCTAGCTCAGTAATAGTTTGCTTCCCTGGGTACGTTCCAATTACACTTAGGAAAAGAGTTTCGAAGGCAGTGTGGTTGCATGTGTGTTGCCAGTTTGAAGAGCAGCATGACTTTGCTCCCTCCCGTTCTCAAAGAACAATGTGCCTCTGCTTGTGTGACACTCCTCCTTGTAGTAAGATCTGCCACGCAGTGGGGTTTCCTTATTTCTCATAAGCGTGTGGTAGTATAAGGGTCAGGGACTGAACAGTGAGTAAAAGTCAAAACCCCAAATGAGGCGCCTTTGCTATTTAGCACTGGGCAGTGATAGATACAGATAACGTTTGATTAATGAGCAGCAGCCTTGCAGTGGGTGAAAACATCTGTAAGAAATGATTTATTATTTCAAAGGTATTGGGAGCTCACCATATCTTGCAGATGTAACTGTGTGTGCCTGGGTAAAATAAATGAGATGCAACATGTGAAGAATGAAAACACATTACTTGTAAAGGATGTGTCACAAGCAGGGTAGTTTTGTTCAAGTACACTTTGTCATGGGGATTGTTAATGCTGCCCTGAATACAAATCATTGAAGTGGTTCATAAAATCAGCCTGGTTGGAATCTGTGCATCTGTCGAGGCAGAAATGAGGGTTAAATGTAATATCTGCGACTTCCCCTCAGTGTTTGCATTTGGCTTCATATACACGACCGTTCAAACTGCATGTCTGAAGAGAAGGGATCCTGTCTTAGAAACACAATAGAAGTAAAATAATGCATTGATGCAATTTGAACATTGTAATCAGGGAAATGAACCCATTTATTTTGTCATTAAAAGGTAGTGCCATTCAAATTTGTTCAATTTGTAGTGAAGGTATTTATGCACAGAGGTCTAATTCTCCTCTTCTGATGTAAGCTGCGTATTTGAAGACGAGCAATGATAGAGGTGTTACTTTTGCAGCCTTCTAGGCTAGCCTTGCAGTTCATGGGTAGTCTTCTGGACTGCCCTTGGTTTATAAAGTGGCCTTGTTCTTTCTGTCGTGGCTGGGTGTGCTGATCCAGTATCAGGTCCTGCGGATCTATTCAGAGATAACGATGATGCTGACTTGCCTCCATGAAATTCCATCGTGCCTTCAGACAAGTCAGGGTGCCCTGACTCCTGTGTTAGAGAAGAACTGCCTTTTCTCTGCTTGTGGCAATAGGTAAGGTGGAACAGTGGAAAGATCCAGCCTGCTTGCCTGTTTTCTCATCTTACGCCACATCAACGAGCGCTTTCCACTTCCTCTTCTGTCTAATTCAGTCGACATCGAGAGTATTTTTCCTCCTGGGATTCAGCACTGATTACTTCAGTGTCTGTAAACTCCAGCCAGGAAAAAAAAGAGCCATGTTTTCCTGTCATGTGAAAGAAATATAACCTGGGAAAGTCTTTGGTGAAATCGGATGATGTACTGCTATGGCCCTTGAACCTGTTTTCACCCCCTGATTTGGCTGTGGGGTTTAGTACAGCACAAGAGTCACACTGTGTTTAGTTACTTAAGGTCCTCATTGTTTATCCAAAGTTTTGTTTAAGATCCTCTTAGATTCTGTTCATAACATCCCCCTTTTTTCACATACAGGTTTTTGTGCTCTGTTCTTCATCTCATTTTGATCTTACGGGCTCCTCTATAGTGGGAGCCAGCAGAAAAAAGCCTCTTTATCTTCAATTCTCTTTTCATAGCACTCTGAAATAAAAAGAAGAGGAAATTAATCTTGTCCTCAGACTATGCCTTCAGCCAGTTCTTTAGGGTCCTTGAGTAATGTCACAGCTTTGAGTTAGAAGGTTCTCTTGTGCGTGGAGAGGTTGGCTTGTCCTCTCATCAGACCCTCCAAGTTCTTTTTCTAACATGTACGAGACAGCTAAAGCAATTATGAAAGTGGAGAGCATCTGGTTTTACTGTCACTGGATTTCATAAAATAGAGCTCCAGCAGTGATAGCAACTCCCTCTCTTTAATGTGGAAGCCACAAACTGACTGCATTAAAGGAGTGACCTTTCAACCTACAAGCTGAGTGGAATTACAGCAGCTTGCCAGCCACAAGGTCTTGGTAGTATCTCTGCAGCAGGTGTTGGCCTCGAGAACATATGGAAGAACAGCTGGACACTAAGTCCTCTGAGCTCCCACAGTATCCTGACCCATGTATATGTATGGGGATGGGGGGGAAGCCCCCCAAACTAACCAGACCTAAACAGATTAATCTGAGTTTATCCGAATACTCCATGGGTGTTGCAATGATTTAGTCTAGCTGCCAAATTGCACCTTCAGAAGCAAAAGCTGTCAGAAGCATGATAAATCTGATCAGTTCTATACTGAATGATCCGGATCCAAATTCCTTTGTCAGGAAGCTGAGTCTATACGCAGTCAGGCAGGGAAGAGGACAAACCTGCTGCAGGCTTCTTTTGCAGAAGAGGTATGTAAAAGGTTGCTCGTCTTCCCTTGCGTGCCTCATACAGGAGAGGATTGCAGTACACCTTTAATTGATACATCTTTTAAGGCCCTTTTTCATTGTTGTGTTTAGTGATTACCTTCAGCCTCTGCATTAAGGTGGCTAACAGTGTCCAGAGACCTCCAAAATGCCACTGAATTAGGGTTAACGACAGAACATTTGAGTGCTGTGGTCCTGTGAGAATGGTCTTGATTTGATCAAGGATCTGGTGAGATTTTCACATGCAACATGTATTTTTCTTCCTTTTCCATGCTTTTTCTTTAGCATCCTTGTAAAAAACGGAGAAGAAGAATGAAAGCGCAGCCGAACAGTGTGTAAACCTAAGGATATGAGTTCTGATCTTGTTTCCACTGTAGTTATTACTAAAGGAGTTGATGGAAGCCAGGAGCTTTGCCTGTAATGTTTGGCTTTAGTGAAATCGGTGTAAGCTTTTTAAACTGTATTATTACACACTATGAAGAGCAAGTTTGATGCCTGGCCCTTTGTGTATATGTATGTATATGTATATAAGAGTAAAAAGAAAACCTTTATAATGGCTTTTCTTGCAGTCCTGAGCAGGAACTACACAAAATGCACTCATTGGTCTCAGGAGTGCCAGAAGTGCACAGCTACTACTGCCTCTTGACATTTCACCTTTTCTAAGCAATAAATGCAACTATTCGAGCATCACCATCTTGTAACAGAGACTTTCCCTTGAAGGCACAAAGGGCATAAAGGTTATAGAATAGGCAGGCAAAAAGAGAGGCAACTTGAGAGAAGTTAATTCTCCAGATGTATATCCAAAAAATCCAGGTTTTGTTGCTAAAACTTCACAGGAAAGCAAATTTATCCCACAACTGATTTTGACTTCAGTGGCTTAGAGGATGAGGCAACAGAAGAGGAAAGGGAGAGCCTGGTGTAAGCAAGCAATGGACATCGTTAGCTTTGCTCAGAGCAAAGAATCAGTTAGCAGCCTCTCTCTCCAGTTTGTCAGTTAAAAAAGTGAATTGCTTTTATTCATGTATATATGCCTCAGGGAACATAGAACCGCAGAATGGTTTGGGTTGAATGGGACCTTCAAGCTTATCTCATCCAGCCCCCTTCAATGAGCAAGGTCATCTTCAACTAGATCAGGTTGCCCAGAACCACAGAACTCAGCCTTGAGGGGGAAGACTGTGCATCCAGCATCCTGCCAAGCAGGATGTGCACTCTGAAAAGAGCCTCTTCTTCCATCCTTCTCAAGAAGGTCACCATCCAAACACCATGCAAATTATATTCTTTACTTGATAGGAAGTGTTCCCAATTTCTCTTACTGTAATGAGGGGGACACTCTTTGGTATGTAACTTTTTCTTTACATCTGTGGTAGTAAAGGAAGGATGCTGCCTCATGGTCTTTCTCCCTTTCTAGCTGTACTTATGTCAAGGGTTGGTGCAGCTACTGTTCTATTTAGATCAATGCACAATGGGAAGGAATAATGTCAGATATAGGTAAGGGCTTTAATCTATGATTTAAGTTCAATGTATTTTGCATAGAACAAGTCCAGCTTACAAGTCAAGACAGGATTCCTGCTCCAGAATTAAAATCATTTGGAAAATCCGTGACATTTCTCCTATTTTAGTTGAGGAATAGTATGGCTGCATACAAACAGTATTGCTTGTACGAGGACAACAAAAGTATACTTAAATCTCTAGCTGATTTTTCCTTATTGTAAGACAATTTTAAGTGGCTAAACTGATTCACATGTATTAAACTGTGGCTTTGCTTTAAGGTGCCTTGAAGCTTCTGCCACTTTAGAATCTAGATGTATGTTTCATATCCAGAATTATAGGCATCCTTACTTAAGTCAGGAGTTATTCCCATAGCAAGCAGTATCCACAGCTGCTGAAGTCTATTTTGCAGTCATCTTAGTGGCTGTATTGCATCCCAGGGGTATGAAAAGTCCCATACTGAAGCCAGTGTTACTTTGAAAAGACATTGATTTGGGGTCCTTCAAGTGTCATCATCGTTTTCCAGTGCGGTGGAACTTGGGTAATAAACCACAATATGCAAGAATTATGAACTAATGCTTCATGATAAAGGCCATTATGCCATTGTCTGCTTTTAAAATCCTATGCTATTTTTGCCTGTGTTCTTCAGCTGGGATGGAGGTGTATCTATAACACTATGACTAATTATCTTTACATGCATTTATCACTAAATAAACTTCACACAAGGCAGTAAGATTGTTTACTTAAGCAGTATAATACTGGGAATGGAAGATAGCTCTAGGAACACAGGATTACATTGCCAGAATGGCACTATTTATTAAGCTATGATAACGCTAATGTTCCTCTTTGATGTATAGCATGTGCGACTTCAGCTGAACTTGTAGAGAGCCTTAAGGATGTTTCATTGAACATTTAGTGTGGCAGCAAGCCAGAATACATTTAGCCTAAACCCAGATGACAGGTTGGTAATGAGGTAGTGATTGATGACCACTGCTTCCGTATGAAAACCTGCTTGATATGCTGGGGGGGAAATGCATTGCTAGCTCTTTTCATTTCACTCCCTCTGTATTAGGTATTCTTTACTGTAGAGGAGTAGCAGTGGCTCCTGGTTTCACTTTTAGATGAGAATCAAATGCTTAACTGAGATTTCAGAAGCGCAGCCTTATGGCTACATTTATGTGTAATTCAAATCCTAATTTCAGTGGATTTTTGGTATCAGAAATAACTGTGATTACATCACCTATGAAATGCCCTATAATATTCTTATTACCTGCCTCTGTAATTTTACAGGCCCTGTGGTTCACTTTCTGTGCCACCTGAATGGCGTTGCTTTCCCTTCTGAGATAAAAAGAGAAACTTGGCCCAAGGGCTGTAAAACATTGCTCAGGGGGAAAAAAAAGCCTGGAGAAAAGGCTGCTGCTTCTTCTGCTTAGTCCTCTTAAATGCTTCATTGTAAAGATGCTTTCCTTATTGAGAGAAGGGACAAACTGTTGTTCTGTGCACCAGGAAGGATTTTTAAGCCCTGTCCTTTAAGCCAGATTCCAGCCTGGGATCTGACTGAAGAGTTAGGAGGAGGCAGCAGAGGACTGTAGGGGTTATATCCACAGCTGTACACTAACTCAGAGTGTATGTTAGCTGTCCCCAAAGCTGTAGGATAACTAATGGGATCACATTAAGGCCTGGTTAGAAATCACCCAGGGATGCAGCAAAGGGCATTAGGGCAGCATAAATATCCAGTGTCAAAAGAGGCTCATTATTAGAGTTTTCCCAAGCAGAAGTGCTTCTTGGTCAGGAATGGGTGAGGAAGCCCATCACCCTAAGCAGGGTGACATTGTAGTCCCTCAGAGCAAAAATGTGAGCGAGAATGATTGGGATCAGTGCTGCAATCAAGAGCCAGCGTAAGGAGGTGGTGGAGCAGGGCTGGGGTAGTTCCCATTACCCTCCTGAAGGAAGTGGGAATGGAGTGGTTGGCTTTTCCACGAGGATCCCGTGCAATAGCAGAGGCTCATTTGTGGTGTGTTGTAGAACCTGCATTGGTCCCAAATGAGGGAGCTTCTGTCACTGGGGTTTGCTGATGGGTCTTTAATGGCTTGAACAAGGGGTCTGTCTCTGAAGCCATTTGGAGCCTGTCTGATACTGCTCAGTAGCCAGTAATGATATTGTATGTTTGGGCTAGTAATGCTCACTTTGGGCAGACCCAGGGGCGCTTCTGGTGAGACTCAAAGAAGAGGCAAAGTAGGCAAAGCAGGAAAGCACCGGGCTGCCACTGAGCCATGAGCTGGTGGTGACCAGAGTTGATAGGGAAACAGATGTACCTTCTCTTGTCGGCTTGATGCTGGGGAGAACCTGCCCAGGAGCATACGAAGTAAGAACTAAGGTGGTCAGTAATGCCTCCTGGTGGCAGAGAGGGTCCTTCTGGAGTTACAGTGGTGTTTGGAGGAGACCCAAAGTACATGGGGTGGTCAGTGCCGTTAGGCGCAGAGAGAGGAGGTGTCCACAGTGCAGGGCTGGATTCATATCTGCAGTGCTGAAACGGGGATGCACAAACCTGACATGATTAGGATGGGAATGAGGATCTGGGCTGTCCCAGACGTTTAACTCCCACAGAAGCAGAATGAACATTGTTGTTTTCTCACTAAAACACACCCGTTTGATGTTGTCTTCCTTCATGAGGCTTTCACTTTTCATCTCACTCACATCCTGTTTACCAATCTTTGCTTATTGAATAGCAAGTTCCTTAGGGAACACTGGTCTCCTTTTTGCTTGGAAGGTACCCACATCACCCATATCCAACACCAAAATAATGCTTTAGGAATGATCTTTAAACTTAAATGTGTCATTCATTTGATGGAACCTTACATTCCTGGATCCTGTGTATGGCTCCAGCATCTCCCTGTCCTGAGAGCTGTGGAATTTGTCAACTCAAAGTTTGATTTAAGCATTCCTTGCTTATGACTGATAATGATGAATGTTCTGAATGATGAATGCTCTGACTGAGTTTGTCAAATGTTCACCCTTATAAGCTGTCCCTAACTGAGATGCCCATGTTTTGTTGCTCTCTGAGCACTGACAGGATGGAGCAAGTGCATTGATTTTTACTCTATTTCTGGAAAGACCTTAATTTTAACAACTAGTGGCAAGCAAGGACTTAGTCTTTGGGTGGAGATTAATGGCCATATGGTGTTGTTGCTTGTACACTGGAAAGCTCAGTTATTTACTGTAAAATCTGACTCAAAATTCTATACGCAAAGCAGAGACTCCTACTTGGTTTGTTTCCATAACAACATACAAACCAACATCAATCACTTATAGTAGATCTCCACACTCCATAATTAGGGATGCAATTTTCAGAAGTGTGGGAGGAGCTGTGTAAAATGGGGTTTATGTTAAAAACAACGTTAGGCCTTGTTCTCACAAAGGCTTCTGCACAGACTTCACTTTACACAATGTAAGTAATTCTATTGGCATTTATGGCTGTGTCTGCACAGCTCTGATGCAGTGTCTGGAATGACTACGCACACCACGCTCTGTGTCGTGTCTGGATGGCTGATGTATGAGCAAGGTTTGCTTGAGGGGGAGCTTGCCTTCTGTAAAGCAAGTAAACTTGGTCTTGACTTGGGGTTTACATTCCTAGACTGTCTACAGACTACTTAGGCTACAGTGCATGGAATTCACAGAATCATAGATCCACAGACTGATTTGAGTTGGAAAGGACCTTAAGATCATCCAGTTCCAGCCCCCTGCCATGGGCAGGGACATCTCACACCAGAGCAGGTTGCCCCATTCAACGTGGGCTTGAGCACTGCCAGGGATGGAGCAGCCACAGCTTCTCCAAAGCATCTTGTAGCTGAGAAGCCCATGGCCCCTTAGGCAAGTGGTGTTCGAGTCTTGTTGCTTTTAACTGCTCCTGAGACAACGCTGGCCACGTAAGGCTGAAGGAGAAACCCGACCAAAAATGGGGGACAGTTGGAAAACAGTAGATAAAGTGAAGGCAAACAAGAGAAATACCCCTACAAGGAAATGGAACTGAAGAAGATTAAGGAAATACGAAGGAAGAGCTATTAGATATAATTAAATGCAGAAACTGGGAAAATAAACCAAACTGAAGAAATGAAAGCTGAAAGCCATGAGCAATATCCATAACAATGATAAAAATGGAAAGAGTTCAAATTAAAAGCTCCTGTAGCTTTATAAGCCATATTTTCTATAGTTTCCTTCCTTTGGTAATGTAGAGATGAGGGTTTTTACCTTTAAGGATATAGAGCAAGCGAGTGGCATGGATGTGTTTTGCTGTCTTTGGATGCTTGCTGTTCTTCGTGAACCACTGTTTATCACATAGAGAAAACAAGGTCTAAAGTTTAAAGTCAAATGAAAAGTAGCATTTATATAAATAGCTGTCTGGACTGGTCAGCTGTAGCAAGCTCAAAGATGGGGAAACATGTATTTTGAGGCCTTCTATCAGTTTTGGTCACACTCCTCCTTCAGCTCAAAGAAATGTATTGCTATGTCAGCCAGTATCTTTTGTTCTCAAACCATAATTGTTCCCCAGCTCAGTTGCCAAGTGACAGGTAAGAGAAGTTGTATAATTAGACATGTCCAAAAGAAGTCAAATTCAAACGTCCCATTCATTAACTACCTCCTGCTCTGCTGCTGCAGCTGAGCTCTTCCTGCTCGGTGTGGAGTCCGTGGGAATAGGGGGACTTGTAATTAAGTGCTGATTTTGATTTGCTCTCTGAATAACCTTCTGACAATGGATTTCTCCTAGGTTTTTAACAGTAGCATTCACGTGTGTTTCCCAAAGGTCGGGGTTGTAGCTACACACTGATACGTGCAGGTCTTTCTACCTGGGTCCACTCAGTACAGGCTGCTGGTAAGAGAGCTATGATGGGACCTGGCCTGTAGATACGGTCCATCTCCTTAAGACAAGGAAGGGAAACCAGTTGTGAAAGTAAGGATTTTACAATAATCAAAGGATGTTGGAGGCTGGATTCCTGCCTCCAGTCACTGGGGAGCTCCTCTGGTCTCCACTGGAGAGAGTGGCCCACTTCTCTCAGCATCGTGATTCCTGGGTGCCTCCAGAGTCCCAGTTACAAGGAGATAACTGTTGGGATAATGCTGATACCAGCAACAGGCAGGAAATAGTCTGCCTGCTTCCCAGACCATGAAGATTCTGCTTATGAAAGATCTGCTGTTCCAGCATTTTAAGATCCTGTTGTGTGAATGCCTGAGAGCCATCACAACCTTGTTTCTAATACCCGATCTGAAGGCAAATCACTTGAATTCCTTTGCACATCTGTAAAGTGCAGGGATAAATGTTTATCTGTTATCTGTATACAGGATATTTTGCAGATTGACTAGTTGTGTAACACCTTGAAACAGAAAGCACTCCAAACAGTAAGTGCTATTTGCTACTATTGGTATTGACATAACTCATGCAGCCAAGTGTAGAGTACAGCTCGCTGTCTGCTGAACTGATTTGCATTTCTGCACGCAATGAAAAGGGGAAGGTGTTGCTATAGGATCTCTACCTTCATTTTATGAATTTAATGGCTTTTGCAGTGCAGCCAGCAATCCTGCATACTGCATTTGTTAGACACTGAATTACCGGGCTTCAGAAACCTTAAGTATTCTTTTCTTCTTCACTGTCGTGACAGCATTGCAGTTATGACATCTTCCTGATGGCTCTGTTTGCTGAGTGCGTTGTTCTGTTCATCCCTGCCCAGGTTTTAAAGTGTCTTTGTTGGATCTATGATTTACCTTTTATTACTATCCCCTATTCTGTGAAATCTATGTAATTGGGAACTTGGGTTTCAGTACAGTGTTCTAAACTATCTGTGCAAATGACTGAATGAATAAATAAGTACATGGCAAAGTCCTCCAGACCTCCCCTATGGTGCCTCAATAGTAATCAATTTTCATCTTGCAAAGGCTGCATTTGGAAATAAGTTTTTCCTTGCCCCTTCAACAGTTTTCTTCATCCAAATAGTCTGAAATGTGGCTTAATTCATTACTTTGTTCCTGAGCTGGGAGGCCCTGAAAGCAGCTTTTTATTTTCCTGTTACATTGGTGATGGAGATGACCATGAAAAAAAGCAACTGTCTGCTGCATAAATATGTATCTGCTCAGCATTTGGTAGCAGACTCAGGAGATGTTAAAATCCTACTCCTTTCCTTCACAAATCTGAGGGCACGAGCTTTGGGAAAGACCCATGCAGGTACCTGCACATGTCTCTGGGGATGTGATTGTCTGCGCGGGGTCATGGAGCCGATCGTTCTCATCACACACCTTATACCTTAAACATACAGAGCTGATTTTAGCCCTTGCAGTGCCTAAGTGAGTACTTGTTATCTACTCACATGTGGACTGTAATCAGAAGTAAAATGCTGGTTCCCAGAATGCAGGAGTCAGAGGCGGATGGGGTTTTTTAGCAGAGGATTCTGTTTATCCAAGTCTCTCTCTTCTCACACAACTGTTGTTGTTGCTCAGGTTAATTAAAGTCAGTGTGTGTCAAGGGCTCAAGCAGGCATAGTCTAATTTTATAGGTGAAGCAAACCTAATGTATCATTAGAAAGACTGGTGTGAAAGGCTTGCTTTGGTCAAACTGGTTTGGTGATGCTGAGCTTGTGAAAGGAAATGTCACCAGGACAGTGGGGGCACAAATCCAGGTTTTCCATCTGCATGGTGGGATTTTCTCACTGGACTTTATGAAGTTGCAGTCTTGTTGTAACCTGTTAGGAAATCGCATCAGAGGTAGAATTGCTGTTACACGTTGCAGGCATCCATCACTGCGTAATGATATTGAAGAAGTTGGCTTTAAATGCTAATAACATAAATCCTCTGACAAAGGGGAAAAACTGTAATAGGTTTTGCTTTAAAGTCTTTGGCCTTGGCCTACATTCCCATGTTACAGGATTAGCGAGCATTTGTATTGAATAAGCCAAACCGAACTCCATCACTTACTGAGAAAGGGACTGTGAGTGGCAGGATGTGCTTCCTGCAGACAGGTATGTATGCTGCTAAATGGAAAACTCAGAACTCCTTCCATGCCTTTAAAGTCCAACTGAGAGGGGTATTTCATAGAGTCATAAGTGGGAAGGGGCCTTTGGAGATCATCTAGTCTAGCCCTGCAGCTCAAAGCATGGTCAGGTAGAGCAGGTTGCCTCGCACTGCGTCCAGCTGGAGCATGAACATCTTGGAATACATAAAAAGGGGTAAGTTCTGTGGCTGAACACCGGATTGAGGTGTACAGGGGGGTTCTTGGAGCCAGGGAGACACAAGCAAGCGCTGAGAGCCCTGTCACAAGCTGGACGCTCTCGTGACTGAGTCTGACACAGCTTGGGAATTGGCCAGGAGCAACTGTGGGAAATAGAGCATTCCCTATGGAGCGTGAGCCACCAGGCTGTGGGGCAGAGGTTTGTGCAGGAGGCTCCTGCACCCTGCTTGCAGGTCTGCCGCCCAGCAAAGTGCTTCACTCTCCAGCATCAACCAAAACCAGCTCTGAAGCTGCAGCAGCTGTAGACACCCACGAGTGAGGTCTGCAAGGAGAAACTCCCAGCAGCACCAGTGGGTACCACAGAAAGGAATGACAAGTGCTTGTAGAGGGGGACGTTCTGTCGTGAGCCACTGGGGTGCTTAGCAGCTGGCATGGCAGGGAGACAGTCAAATGAGGTGTGCTGCCTTCTGGGAGCTACGGGCTGAGAGGGTGCCAAGAGAGCACAGACCAGGCGAAGAGCATGGGTCAGCACCGGCGCGGCAGCGGGGCCAGGGCAGTGGTTGCAGCCCTGCACTGGGCACTGGTGCTGCACCTCGAATCCTGTGTTCAGCTCTGGACCCCTCACCACAAGAGAGACACTGAGGTGCTGGAAGGGGCCAGAGAAGGGCACTGGAGCTGTGCAGGGCCTGGAGCACAGTGTGATGGGGAAGGGCTGAGGGACCTG
>JAOEHX010026419.1:0-29831 GCA_025448015.1 Bolborhynchus lineola | reverse complement strand
AATGTGTTATTTCAGTATAACTGTTCTCTGTCAAAATGACTCCGTAGCAATGTTAACTAAATCTCAAGCGACTTTTTATCTTTCTTTCCTTTTGTTTTTCCTGAAGAATAAGGGTTTCCCTTTACTCCTTGTATTTTTGACAATGCTGACAAATGTTAGGAGGCAGACCACCAATCCTTTCTTCCTTATCCTAGTTCCTTCTCTGCTCTCCTGCTGTGTCTGTATGGTTCAGATTTTCAGGCAGACTTTTCATCATCTGATTCTGTGTTCTGGCTATGAATAGATGTTACCGTCTCCTGTTACAGGGGCATGAATGGGATCAGCCAAGTATATCTTCTCGGGTATTGTGGTAGATGGAAATGTGAATTTTTTGGCCATGAAATTCTCTATGAAAGCCGTGGTTGCACCTCATATTCCAAGTATAAATGTTCACAGGAAGTCGTATTATTTTTCAGAGATGTTCTGGTGATTAATGTAATTAAGTGTTTATTTGGCTTTTGGTTGTGTTCTCCCTTCACTTTTTTCCCCTTCTTAAGAACTGTAAGAGACAGGTATTATTTTCATCAATATGAGGCAATTAGTTGCCAGAGATTCTATTGAAGACATTAATTCGTTAAAGACTGACATGGCCAAATTATGCAATAGATACCTCACACTAGGTGGCAGTTGCCTTCCATGTTCATACTGAGGGCATGAAGAGCTTTTAAAAGATGAAATGACTGCTGGTGAGCCATACTCCAAACACTGCATGGAACTTAAGTATAAAGTGTTTCTACTTCTTGTGAGATTAATTATAATGGCTCAAGACATCCTTGCCAGCTCTCCTTTGCTGGAAATTTTCATCCTCAGTTGGGTTTCCTTTGTCCTGCTCTGATGTGTCCTTAAGAGCAGGAACAGCTGCTCTCATAGGAATTGTCAGGCTGCTTAAGGACCTGCTTAGACTGTTTGCAGCATCCTCGCATGTTTGTAGGCATTACCAAAGCTGACACAATAGACTTGGGTGCAATAGTTAATAGTTACTCAAAGTGCAGTGGCAGATAATGATAATTACAAAAATAGTTTCCCAAACTTTGCTGTACTTTTCCCTTTTTTATCCTAAGCCTGTAAGTAGTCGCACACACAAACCTAAGTTCAGCTATATGCATCATTTTAGGTATGTCTTCAGGCTCAAATGACTCTCTGCATAAACACACTTTCCTTAGCTTACTCTAACCAGCCACCTTAATCAAGGCAGTAAGGTTGCAGCAGCAACATCAGCATTGCACACTACACTACGGGGCTACTATTGTGGTTGACAAGACATGCTACATTTCACAGTATTCCTTTTCCGTGGTTCTTGGGTTGTCCCAGCACATGTGGATAGCTCTACCACTTTCCTCAGAGAAGTTGAATTCTTTGCTTTTTCTGGTTTTGAATTCTTTTTCAGTCTCACAGTTGCTTCTAATTAGACTGCACAGCAACTACTTAGAAAACTTAGCTTCTTTTCATGACTGTCATACCTATCACATTGTACAGTCAGCAAGAAAAGCCTGGGTGCCCAATCAAAAAATACCTTATTCTAGGCGAAGGGCCAGATGAAAATCAGAATCAAAGCGCCTCTTAGCCAGAAAGAAAAATCTACACCTCTTATTTCCTGACTTAATTGGGCATTTTGGATTTGACATGTGCATGTTCAAATCCTTCTCTTGTTTCAGACGAAATCCAACAAAAGCAACCAAAAACCCCACAGCCAAACCATTTGCTTCTCCTTAATCTAGAGTAATGTTGCATAAAATTAGTCAAATATATAGTAACTAGCCTGATTACTGTAAATAAGGAAGAGTTTAAATTACTTTGTTGTGTTCAAGGCAGTGTAGTTGTATCATTCTTTTAAGAATGCTTAATTGCCTTTGAAAGGTACTGTAGCCTTATAAAAAATGCCATAGAATAGAAACTGTGATTCATGAATTCCATGGAATTATTTACTTACAGACTGTCTTAAAGAATGGCTTTGTTCTACTTCTTAACTACCTCCTGGGTTTTTCTTACATCTGATTTTATATAGTGATTATAAAAAAAATAAAAATCTATTACTTATTAAGGGCCTCCCACCATTATTGGTGTAATTTCACAACCTCAATTTTGTTTTCTACTGGTTTGGCACAGGACTTACTTCTGCGATAGTATTAACTTATGCTATAATAATGTGTCATTACCAGCTAAAAGCCTATGTTAACATTATCATTAAAATCATCACTTGCTTAATGTCAGTACAGTTGAATTCTTGACTCCAGGATTTGATGGTACCAGTTGTCTAAAAGTTTTAGACCAGATTCCCCAGTAGTGGCACAGCACCACCAAGTGTGGAAGGCTTCTTCTTTACATGGGATATTAATGTGACGTGTGTCTCAGACTTCTGTTACAGCATTGCAGAATTCAGTGGCTCATTTTTGGGTTGTTTCTTTGTTTCAGACAGGGTAATCTGAATGTCCAAGGAATTTCCTCTTTAAAAACAAGATTCTGAAATATTCACGTCGGCAAGTGCTATTAAATAATATTCCAGTTGAACTTTCCTTGCATCACAGTCTTCATGCTTAGCTGGATTGGATTAAGCTATGTGACAGGGTGGCTGTACTTACAGTGCACACCATGGAGCGTTCCCACCTTGTTGATCAGCTCTTTCCTTGCCATCTGTATGCAGTGTGTCGAAGCTCGCTGAGTTTACAGTAGAGATCTGCTGCACTTGCGCAGTAGGTGCACCACACTGTACAGTGCACCAAAAACCAGTTTGTGTGTAGTGCAAGGGCGGCTGTACTACATCCACCAACACTGTGGTAGCTGGCTATCAGGGGTCCCCTTTCACACCAGGACCCAGCACCTGAGATCCACAGGTTAAGGCAGCACCTAGAGGTTTGGTCAAGTGATTCTTTGGCTTAACATTTTTCCTTGGGTTTTTTTTTTAACATGAATTAAATTTGTAGCACTTACATTTTTACTGAATGTCCCACAGGGAAAAAGGGCATCAAAACCCAATGTGAGTCAACGTAGAAAGGGAGGAGTATGACAGAATGAAGTTCAGTTTTATCTGAAAGTAATCACCATCAGTCTCCCACTGAATTGTGCTGAGTCCCTACGCTCCCTGTTTTTAAAAGGAAAGAACAGGTTTAGAGTTATTTCCTCTGCAGTTACTCAGTACCCACAATTACACATAAAACTGAAGCAGGTACACTTTTCTAACAGCGTGTGTAGGGTTTCTTTTGATTTTACGTGTAAGAAATGATCACGTACTCCACAGCTTTCTTGAAGCTCACAAAGTGCTTGGAGGATATTACTACCGTCACCAGCCAACGCTGTATTCTTGTCACATTATGTGAATAGGCAGTGAAGATTAGCGTTGTGCAATTAATCATAATGACTTTTAAATTCTACTTGTTAAATTCTGATGTAGATAAAGGTGAAAGTAATTTCAATGAAAAACAGTTCAGGAATGTGCTTTTATTTAAGAAATTTTAAGTATTTTTCTGCAGGTGCAACTGCCTTCTTTTTCTACTTATTTTTCCTTGTTAATTACAAATAGAGGAGTCAGAGGCTACTCCAGGTTAACCTTTTGTCCTTTTCCCCTTTACGTGTTGCTTTGAAACTCCTGAAAACATGCTGTCATGATCCACGTGTTTGTTGATGACAGTGATGTTGGTGAACCACACTTTGGAAATAACAACTGCAGAAAAGATGCAGCAGAAATTGGACAGAATCTGTTTTAACTAACCTAGCTGCAAACTCCTGTAATGCCAAGAAATTGGTAACTGCTTTCCTGTACAAACCACGATCTATAATCTCCTGGTTTCTACAGACATAGAATACCTACTAAAAGAAAGCAGAGACTGTTAAATTTTTCTTTTCCTGAGGTCCTTTATCTGATAATACCAAGTACTTTGTGGAATGGTGGTATATGTGTTTAACTTTTAGAAGCCTTCTTGCAACACTTCATGAGACATTAATTCCTAAAACCATTATCTAGGAGCGTCCGAGGTCATCTGCCAAATAGAGGTTTTTTGCCACTAGAAGACATGTATGCCTTCAAAGTGATTTTCCTGGAGGCTTGTTCTGATATATTCTTTAGTTTGTCAAAGAAAAATTTCCTGGAATTGTCAGCAAGAAATTTGCTGAAAAACGTGCTATGTAGTCATGGCTGCATTTCTCAGCCTTCTCTCTCTTGCCTACTGCTTTGTTTGGGAAAGACGCTCCTAAAAGCACAAGTAGAGGCTCATAATTAGGGTGCAGAAAGCTGACCTCCACCATCCAGGAGAAGGTAACAGAGGGCTATGTCCTTGAGTATATGCTTTCCTTGGATACAGCCCTCCTGGGCACTGCTGTGCCATGCTGCAGACTGAGCACAGGACCCAGCTGATACCTTGGTGGTTGCCTTGTCTCTCTTCTTTCCCAGTAATCTTGAAAGAAAATCATGAGTGATGGCAAGGTGTTGGGGAGTAGTTGTTAACTTTAAAGAAATAGAGTTGTTTCTCATCTTAACATTTTAGATCTCACCAGGTTTTACCAGGGTAGCCTACAAGCCTGAGAGCCAGGACACACAGTTGGCTCTGCATTTCCAACTCCTGTAACGCAAAGGTTCTGTATCTCACAGGTCCTCTTCATCTGGGCAAAGCAGAGTCTTGTGTAACAGTCTGGTCAGAATAGCCTCATCTCTTTATATAACAGTGGGTATGCAACTGCCACAAAACCACTTAACAACCTGCAGCTCCTAATTCCCTGCTTCATTCTTCATCCTTACCTAAGAGACTTTGCTTGCCAAGAGCCTGCCCGCACCCCATGACACTTTGTTTTCATAGGAAACTGGAGTTTCCAGCCATACATGTAGGGGATCTGGAGCTCGCTGCAAGCCCCAATTACAGTATCACGTCTTAGGGATGTGTCAAAGTAACAGAGTCACAAATAGTTCTGTATTTCTTCAGTAATGCTTATGCAACCTTTGAGGAACAGCTGAAAGTCTTCAGAAGCAAAAAGAGTGCAATGAGAAGGGGGGAGATGAAATGGAACAAAATGGATTTTCCTTTAGGCTTCTGAGGGCAGAGAGAGCTGTATTTGAGATGGGGTCGAGAGAGAGAGAGAGAAGCACCTAGGAGTAGCTGTAAATTTCTCTGTTATTCCGAGCTGTTGTAATGTGCTGTTTGACCTGTGTGTCCTCTCTCTGCGTTACGAGATTTAAGCAGTGTTCTGAAAGACAGGGGGTGGGAAAGTGGCTTAATGTCCTAACTCCTAGGTTTGAAATAGCTAGACCATCTATATTTGCTCACTTGTTAATCCTTATAAAGCCTGTTGAGCTATTCTCCTGGTGTCAGGCTGAGTTGAGAGCTTTCTTTCAGGTGCAAATTTTGGAAAGAAGGCCCTGCTTATTGCATATAGACCATTGGTAATGTCCTCAGTGCTCCAAATGAGACGATGAATTCATTTATCTTAAGGATTTGCAGGGAAATGGTCCCTTTCCAGGGGCATGGCTGTGGTGTGCGGTGGGAAACAGCTGGCTGTCCCATCTGCACTGCATCAACCCTGCTAGGCAGTCACTCCCAGGCACGAGCTAGGCAGCCAAAACACCAAGTTAGCTCCTTCTGAGGTGCCGTGTTCAGAACAGCGGTGTATTCATAGCTGACAAGTCAATTATTTTTAATCTGTCTTCAAACAGTTAGAAGCTGTGAGAGTTTTTAAGGACCTGTGAAGATCAGCAACGCTATTCTGGGAACTGCAAGGATAATGCCCTCCTAGGGCTCTGGGGCTGAAGTATTAATTGCTGTTGTGTAACGCTACGATCCTTCACTGCCCACCTTTGCCCTCGCAGGATACACATCCCCATCTTCAGCAAACAAAAGCAAGCAGCCTCCAGCAACTGACATAGGCTGACATTCTGAAGCAGAAACATCTTACAAAAAGATGTAATTCAATTGGTTTCTCTCCAGGTGATCCAGTAACTGATGAACAGCTGAAATGGGGCCTGAGCCCTGGGCAGGGATGGTCAGGCCTGGCGATGTCCTCAGGGACAGCTATTGGGCACTAATTTTATACCATCAACAAATTATTCTTCCAGTTTTGGGGCCCTCTTTTGTCTTTGTTTTGTGAATAAGACTATTCTAAGCAGCTTAAAATAGCCACTCATCAGTGAAAGCAGAACAAGTTACAGAAGCACAGCGTCAAAGGGCATAAACACATGCACAACCATAATATGTCCTTAAGGTTCATCTGGTCAGTCCATTAAGAAACTAAATAGAAAAGTGTGTATTTTTATGAAGGCTGCCGTGTTAAGCAGAAAGTCCAGAAAACTGTGGGGCATGTAAAAGAAGTTTTAACCCATTTTGGTTTTGGTGTGTCTCCTACGCCCTCCTCAGAAGCGCATCAGGACATTACTGTCCCCCTGTTTTACACTATACCCAGAGGGCATACTTTGTGAGCTTACCCCAGCAGGTTCTGCCTATTCAGGCAGGGAAGGGAGCACTGCTCCACCATCCCTCCCGAAATGCTGCCGCCAAGGAAGGCAGGGCCAGCAACAGGCAGACATGAAATATCGATCTTCATAGACAAGAAATACATACATCACCCAAATCTGTCCAGTTCCAAAGGGCTTCATAAGCTTCACCTGCATTAATTCCATTTAATACAAGTATTTGAAATTTGCCCTTTGGAATGACACAGTAAAGCTCCGGAAGTAAATTAACTTTTATCTCCCACCACTGACAATTCTGCTCAGCCTATTTTGTTGCTGTGGTTTTGGTTTGGGGTTTGGGGTTTTTTCATCTTATTTTATGATGATGTAATTTATTATTTTTATGATAGCCTTTTGCTTGTGAATTACCCACTTCCTAATGCTCAGTGGTTACTTTAATGTGCGTGCTGGAGGCGCATAAGGACCTACCTACGTACTTGTATTGTTGAATGGGTATAGGGCAGCAGGTGGGTAAATCGGAATGGCAGTGTTCTTTTAATTATATCACACACTTGCTGTATTATTTGTTGTACTCCCAGAACCACAGCATGATCATCATATGTCACTATTAAGATTTCTTTCATTACTTAATGTACTAATCTGAGGCTGTTGGATGCTACTCTAAAAAGCGCAGTATTTATCTGAGAAAGCTCTGTGTACATGTAGAAAGATTTCCATAACCTTCTACATCATGTAATTCTTCCTACAATGTATGTTTTTGCTGTAGGAAACCAGAACATACTTCACCAGTGCTTCTGTGCAATGCTTCAGGTTCCACATCAGGTAGATGAACCTGTCTTCCTTCTCAGTGTTTCTGTTCCTGGTGCTGCTGAAGTTAACATGTCACTGGTGGTCCTTGCATGTCTGTAAAATGTGGCTGGGGTTTTCCTGGCAACTACTATTTCTCTGAGGTGTTTTTCAAAGATGAAAGCTTTTTGACCTTAGTTTTTAGTCCCTTCCACCAGATCAGAATTACGTACCCAAATGCTCTAAGCTGATTATTACCTTGTTCAAACTTCTGGTAGTTGTCACAGCAACAACAGTGAAACCAAGATGTAAAAAGAAAGCAAACAAAACACCATTTTCCAAGATCCAAAGTGAAATGTAAGGGAGAAAGAAGAAAATTAATCTGGTCATGGGCATCCAGCAAGCCTGAAATTAATCTGTAGATTCAATAAGTAGTATGAAATGCAATAAAAAAGCAGCAATGTGAAACGCATCTAACCACATTCTTAATAGATCTATCAAATCAGATGATGGAAATGTAATCGGCAAAATGAACCTTGCCCTCCAGTGAAATACTTAATGAGATGCTTCTTGAAATCGTACTTGTAAAATTGAAATTCCAGCTGGTGTGCCACAAAAAGGCATAAAGTTTGTGGTATATGATCTGTCCTTTTTTTGGCAAAGCATCTGCCTTTAATACTGCACCTAATCTAGTTTGAAAATTGTATGTGGGTACTGCTGAATTTCTTTTAATCCCAAACAGTGGTTGAACGGTGTCTTTGCCTTTGCTGCGTTTGCTGTTATTGCACTTGGAGGAAATCCAGCAAGTACAGCAGAACCTGCACAGAGAATCTGTCCCCAAAAGTTACACACCCACCATTTCTGCAGGTACCTCGAATCCAGAGTGCCTGAAACATTGGATGTATCTATTGGGTGCCACTCTACCAAACAGCCTTACACAGAAACCAAATAAGCACTAGAAGCGTGGCAATGAGTTGCACTGCACCTCTACAGAACTTCTTTTCCTTCAGTGTAGTACAGTCTAGAGGACGGATTAATGTCTGCTGATTGCAAAACCTCAACTGGCAAGGCACTTATTGATATATGACAACATAAATAAGTAACATGCTATTCCTACTTGATACTCATCCACTGAACCTGATGACAATCTTACCAAGGTTTTCAAAGCAACTGGATTCTGACCAACATGGAGATCACAAGATTAAATTTACCAGCTGTTAATTCTTTTTATATGCACATGAGAAACCGTTGGAACAAATACTCTTCAACTTCAGCGAGTGTTTCTTCCGTCCTTTCTACATTCTCACAGAAACAGAGGAACCTGCCCATGGAGGTCTGTCCTTGCCAGGCTGCCATCAGTAGCTTCAGAGAAGGAAGCACAAAACACGGAATTAAACTGATCTGAAGTACTCTTTCCCTATGAATATACCCATAGCTTCATGATTTAAAAACTAGTTGATGACTTGCAGGCTTTATATCCCATGCAGTATGCATTAGTCAGAGAGACCTGATGTTTCTATGGATAAACCACAGTACCTGGTGTTCATGGCAGGGTATCAGCAATCATGTACAACACTTACTACATGATCTCTCAGATGGGTAACACCTGGAACAGCTTTGTTGCGCTGGAAATCATCCATACTTCTGAAGTACTCATGAATATAAGCAACTGTGCTGCAGGCATCTCATTAGCACCAAACCACATATCCCAGGCTCCCCTTTTTCACATGTGGAAGTCTTTCTCTTCTCCTCAAAACCCATCAATTACAGTTGTTGAGAACAGATTTGCCTCTCACCCACACTGCCCCAGCTTTCAGAGAGCACGCCTGTGCTGATACCTCTTCCTGCAGTGCTTCCAATTGAGCATATCCTTTCTAAACACCACGGAAGAGATTTTATGGTAAGGTGCTTTATAATTCAGTGCGTATTATTGTGAATTTGATGACCCGTTTCTGTGAAACTGCCAGAATGAACAGAAAACAAATGGTGTTAAACAGGTTTTTCTCTCTTTCTCTCTTAGGATGGATTTATAGACTTCTTGGAGTTCATAGCTGCAATAAATTTGGTCATACGAGGGAAAATTGACCAAAAACTGAAATGGTATTTTAAGCTATATGATGCTGATGGAAATGGATGTATTGACAAAAAAGAACTATTAAGCATATTCACGGTAAGCAAGTTATGACCACTAGCAAGAGCATTTGTCAGTATATAGCCTCTGAAACAGCGCTTCATCATGTGTTGTAAACGGATTGTCTGTACTTTATCTAATGTTCTGCAGTTGTAAAACAGGAATTGTTCTGACTAGCGACGCTCCTGCCATTAGTTTCTTGCTTAGTGAAGTAAACATCTCTATGCAGTGCCGTAGTTCTACAGATATAATTCTTTACTGGAAGTGAAAAACTAGAGTAGAGACATTATCGTGATAAACCGTGTTATAACGCAGGGTAGAACCGAAACAGCATAATGAATAAAGCAGCTGGTTAAAAGCCTTTGTGCCAGTCAGTCGTGCAAAACTGGCTTCTCAAACAGAACTTGCTGCAAGAAACAATATGGATATCATCAACATATCTTAACATTTGAATTGTTGAAAGGCCTTCAGATTTGCTTATTCCAAATGCCACAAATCCCCTATTTTAAAACTAAGTTGGGGAAATTTAATTTTCCCATTAGGCCATACAGTGATATTTGGATACAAATATTGTAAAAAATTTTGCAGAAAATTTTACAGAAAATGGACGTTTCTTTCCTTAAAATTATTTCTGTAGCTTTCAAGGTTCTTTAGTGAAAGAACACTTTGCAATTTGGTAGCTGCTTTCATCCAAAAGGTATTACAGGGTTCCTTGCAAATATGAATGACTTAATACTGCTCACTAAATGTTCAGGATTCATTACAGACCAAGGTTTTGCTGCAGGAAGGATAAAATCTAAGTAGGAATTTAATGCCATAATAAACAAGGAACATACATATATAACAGTGGATTCTGTGAGGGTGCCTGGCTGGTCACTGTTAAAGACTTTCAAAAGCTGTTCCCCAGTTTAAAAGGAACTGGAGCCGCATGAAGCCTCAGGGTTAAAAAATAGAGTAGATGCATCACCTTCTAAAGGGCAGCTTTCTAAGGGTAGGAGCGGCTGCACCTCTGAGATTTCTCCTCATTTAAGACTAATGACATCCTCCTTTTGCAGATATTCCCCATAATTTTTCACCCAGGGGCAGTGAGGTGACTGTTTTGTCTTGGTCTTTATCCAAAAAGAGAATTAAAATACTTTTAATGTCAAGCACTATTTTTAAACTTAACTGTTTTTAAAATCAGTTTACACATCTATGTGTTTTCTTCTCTTTTGGGATACAAGAACCTTAGCTTAAACCTGCCCAAGTCATTTGACCTAGGCTTCTCCAACAAGTTACATGATATCTGAGACATCAATTTAAATCGCACAAGTCCTATTAAATCTTCATCTCTCCACACAGCTATGCAAACTTTGGACCAGCAGATCATTACCAACCATCAAAATACCTTCCACGCCAATGTACACTCTCTTAATGCATTTTAACAGCCCAGTTGTTGTAGTTTACTATTTAAGGTGATTCAAGTACTTCAGGAACCTGCCTTACTCTTAACTCTACAACAAATTGGACTATGGCAGAGCTATAAGATTCTTCTGAAGACTGCATGAGGGTGAGACATAGAAAATGCCAAAGTACATAAAAGTATGAATTACTGATACAACCAAGTTTATGTAGCCACCTTTGTAAAATTCTTGCTGCCTTCTGGAACTCATTTGTGCAAAGTAAGATAAAGACAGTGATGGTCAGGAAGTCCACATTGGCGCTGAATAGATTTAACTATTTAATGAGTTCTAATGCAGTATCAGGGATACTGAAAGAAACGTGGGGAATTACCTTACACAACACAATTTCAGGATAATTCAGGTGTAGATAAAAGAATTCTGTAGTATGCCCATTACAGACCATACATACGTGTGTATTTCTCCATATTTATTAAGTTATTTGGAGGACAAGTATATCCTCTCGACTTCCAGGTCTGCTGATCTGACTTTATTTGTGATTACTACGTTAAACATGTCTTAATAGAAGAATTAGTTCAACTTTCTATGTATGTGCTTTCAGCTGTGAGAAACAATATTTAAATCACACAGATGGTAGGGTCCTCTCCAAAGACAAAGAACTCTCTAGGGCCAGATAAAAATGCTGGTGTGGAATCTAAAGTGTACTGCAGAGCAGAGGTGCCACACGTTTTCAGAAGACCTTCAGAGATATGGAAAATAGCCTGTAATCTTCAGGCTCTGCTATGTTAATTACATTTCCAGTCCTCATTCCTTGCAACAGCTGTTTATTTAGTGGGTTTTGAGAGGGTTGATGAGCTCAAGAGCTCCATCGCAAACCCTGCAGTTGGTTTCACAACTTGATGGGGTAAATGTCTGACAGAACTTTCTCCCTTTCTGCCTTCAGGCTATCCAAGCTATTAACGGCCACAGTGACATGTCTGCTGAAGAGTTCACAAACATTATATTTCAGAAGATAGATGTGAACAATGACGGTAAGAATTTAGGTTTTGTTGGCACTGATGGGGATTTTCCTCCATAAAGGAGGAGTGGGATCCAGAGGGGAGCTAAACATGCTACTGAAGGATTGACTGGATTAGATTAACAGAAAGCCTGAATGTGTTCTTTACCCATATTACTTCAGCTTTACAGTGAAGTGTAAATAAATCAACTGTCTCTATTAAACTGACAGAGGAGTTAGATGCAGTAAGGGCTGAAACGTGGAGGACTTGTACTGTGCATACAAAACGCCAGTCCTCTGGTTGCTCAGAAAAACAAAGGTGTGATCAAGGGGGTTATTAGTGTATTTCTGTTGGCTTAATCTCTCTGAAGTGGGTGAGAGAGCCAACTCATGTCCCTTGGAGGCTGACTGTTAACAAATGCTACTGGTTTTTCTCAAGGTAACTACATTGAGGCAGTTGGTGTTGCTTTTGGAAAGCAAACTTTAAGTCACTGCTTCAGAGTTGTTTCTAGTAGAACACTTGCATATGTGAATGTCTTCCCTCATGCTTCTAATCATGAAAATCCTCCTTCCACTGGCAGTTGTGTTTTACATCAGTTACTGCAGTCATTGACAAATTAGGAATATTAGGAAAGCACTGCAGAGCAAAATCACCTAGTGAGGAATCTGGGGTGCTTTTTTTGGATTTTTTGTTCATTTTCCTGGTCTTATTTGGTGCATTAAGGTTACTTTTTAAAATAGCTGTTTGTGATACATAATCGGAGTATAAGCACTGATGTTGTGGTGCATGTGAATAAATCTCGGGGGATTTTTTTTCCCCACCTGCTTGGCCCATCTTTTGGGTAAAGGCAAATAACCAAAGGACTCCAAAGCACATGTAATCTTAACCTAGTGTCTAACCCAAATTCTGTGTTTATTCATATTTTGACTCCTGCTTTGACCATATGCTTACTTCCAATAACTGTGTCTGAGCTGGACCATCAGCTGAAAAAATAACTCATGCACCTTACATTTTAGCAATCAAGTGCCAGAACATGAATTATTCAATTTATCTTCATAATACTCCCATTTCAAACTGCTTTCCATTTTTTGACATAGCTGCAAAGCAGCAGGACTAGCATCACCTGGGGAATGGGACAACTTTTACCAATTTCAGCTTAAATTATGCTACTTTCTTGTTGAATCTTTTAAGCTCCTTGTAGCTTCTTGTTAAAGAAAAGGGCAAATAGGCAAATTAGTTGCAGTGTCCCTCCGCACATTAAAATACAAGAAATAATCCCACACTTGCAAGGAGCAGTTCTTAAAACAAATCTACCAATGGCTTTGCAAGTTACTTTCATTAGCTCAAGGAAATCTGAGACCTGTCCCGGTTGCAATGGGTCTGGGTACGCCAGTGTAACCACATCTCACTGGTAACTGCAGTGGATTTGGTATGCTTGCATGCTGGTATTGGTACTTTGAAATATATAGCCTGGGATCAAGAGGAGAGAATTCAAGACCAGTTGGCCTGCATAGGCACCAAAGTGATGCAGCGTGTACATCTGATGAGTCCAGCAACCCCAGCCAGCCAAAGACCTCAGTCAAAAGCAGTACAGAGGGAAGGAGGTGAGAAATAAGAGGAGTGCCAGGGATAGAAGAGATCCCGAGCAAGAGGGCTCAGACAAGCATACAGAGTTGTCTTGTTCTGTTTGTGGTCCTGGGATGATGTTATAGGGGAACTGGTGTTGAAAGGGGAAGCACAAACATCTTCAGGACAGTATGTGCCAGCCACTGGAGAGGGTCTTACTCCTCTCACTGAAGCCTAACAGCCAGGATTTCTGTCAAATGATGTATTTCCACTTTAGTAGTGTGTATAGAAGCCTGCTCACCAGCTCAGTGATGACCTGTATGACTGAAAAGGAAGCGACCTTTACTGCCCAGGTAGAAAGTGGTTTTCACATTTTTCAAACGCTGTTCATTTTCCTTTTCCATCTCAGATGAGGTTTCTGAGGTTGCCAGGGGCAAAAACCGAAGCACAAAAAATCCTCTGAGGAGTACTTAAATCCAAAACCAGACAAAAGTCATTTAAATGAGTGTTCACCAGAAGTGCATGCAACTTGAATTGCTGCTCCCCTGAACCCTGGGGCCCTAACTCAACTCATCCAACTGTTTTCCTCTTTGCCTTTTGGTCCCTTCTTATTTCAATGACAAATCATTCACTGTTGTGATTTAAGAAGAAACTTTAAACCATTCTCTGCATAAAGAATTAAGCTTTTTTTATTAAATCAAGTTTCCCCTCTTCGAGAAAAACAGCTATCACTGGAATAATGACAGTTATTGTAACTTCGAACCAGATAATTATGTACATTCCTGTGTACCATGCAAACAGACATATGCCTGGGAGTGGCCTTTGCTGACAGGGAAGAGATCTGGATAACAGGAGGAATGTTGAACAATATTCCTGCTCTTCAATAAAAGAAGTCTCATACTTTTCTTGTAAATTCCAAGGTGTTGCCCAATTTTGCCATAGGCATAAAACCCCCGCACTTTAAATGACCATTTCAGTTGTTTGCAAGAATTTATGTAATCAAAACACTTAACAGACTTTTTTTTGCCTATATTTTATCATGGCTTTAAATAATCCTGGTAATCCTCAACTTAACTTTTGTCAAAACTAGCTACAAGATAAATTCCAGTTAGCTCAGGGAGAATTGGTCCATACAGCTAAATTCAGCCTTGATACAAGGTTTGTTAGCACCCTTTTTTGCGTTCATGTCACCACAGATCCTGAGTATTCTCAGTTGTCTTAGACTTCAGTGAAAGCTGCGCTTGACCTAACAGAAAAAAAGTGAGTCAGTTCTGGGATCTGATGCAAAGTGGGAAAACATTAGCAAATACTCTTCCTGCATTTGCCTGTCAGGACAGGATGGGGAACCTTCCTGAGGGATTCAATCTGGCACGAATGGCCTTGTGTTGAATTGAGAGTGATTGCTGGGTTTCTTGGTTCCTAAGGAGTATGTGAATTCCTTTTAGGGGAACTGACTTTAGAAGAGTTTATCACCGGTGTGGAAAGAGACGAGGACCTAATGGATTTGATTACAAAAAATTTTGACCTTTCCAATGTACTCAAAGTCATACAGAATGGGAGGCGACACAGCATCTGAAGGATCCAGTGACAGAAGTGGCATCTCCGTCATCATTCCAAGGAAGATAATATATGATACATTCAAGAGCTTGAAGTCATCAAAGCCTGCCCAGGCAAAACTGAGCAGCCTGCTCCAGGAGTAATAACTTTCACTCTTGGCTTCATATCTCTCCTTTTATTTTCTTTATTCTTTCCCTCACTAATGACTGTGACAGCCACACGTACAATAGAAAAGCTCTTTGATGCAGTACAAGTAACTTACTTGGTCTCTATGAACACTGTTCACACTAATCAATAAAATCATGAAAATATCTCAGAATGCAATCTTTCTAGAAGACATGGGGTTAATAAAATTCTCCTTCTCAGGACAGGCTTTTAAACGTACCATCTGAAGTGTGGATATAATTTTCTAGGTAGGGCTGTGTTGTATCCAAATCAGTTATGAATGGAGCTTGGTCTGCATTTACCTAACAGTCGCTCTGATCAGTACTCAAAATTGGAGTAAGTTCTCTGGGTAACACCTCAGTCAGCTTAATGTTCCCAAGATGTGCATCCTCCTTAACAAGCTGTCTACCACTTTTGATTTTACTACATCTTTACATTAAAATAACATGATGTTTTGATGGTTTTGGTAGGGTTCAGCCACTGTTCTTTCAAATTAACCTCTTTTAAAAGTGCTGGAATCAAATTCTCTTATTTTTGCACAGAAAAATTCAGAATTCAGAGAATTGCTGAAGCCAAAGCATTTTGTAAGCACTCTGTTTTCCTGGAGATTTGTGTCCTCTGATTTGTATGCTCTCCTTTTCAAAACAGTTAGTTTCCACTGGGCTTTTTGCCACAGTTGCATCAGGCAAAAGGTAAGAGGTATCGAGACTTGTCTTACTGATGGGACTCCTGGCTTCTGCCAGGTAGACTGTCTAACAGCTGAATTATTCTTGCCTTTCCCTGCCAGGGAGTACTACTTCAGGTATCTTTGCCCTGTCCAGATACCTGGCTAAAGCCATTTAGTCTCTTTGAGATTTCTACATTCTTTCAAACCGGGTTGCAGTTGCCTCTGAAGGTGGCAGCTGGTACGAGTACAGAGAAGACATTTACAGATGATGTGATCACATCTGCCTAATTTTCTTCGGAAGCCAGGCTAAAACCAACTCAATCTTACTTTATAAATAATGAGATTATCCTGTGAGCTGAAAGGATGCTGCAGGAACTGTCTGCAAAAGGCACATCGTAGTTCTCTCGGGTTCTGTTGGGACTGATTTCTCTCAAGTCTGCAACAAGTTTTATCAGATTACTACATTAGATCATAACTTCTCCTTGGCTGACAGTGGCCTGCAGGCATCACACTAATAGTAATTATTGTTAGGAGCATCAGCGATACGTGAAATAATTTGTGCATGGATCAGTGCAGGTTGAGCAAAATAATTATTAAGACTTCAGTATGAAAACGTTTTTCTTCCAAATTCACTTCAAATCCCTGTCCATTTGCGCATGAATTGTGCTTCATCATCTGCAAATATTATCCCAGAATTCGGTTTGATCAATGGAATATACTGAGAGTATGCAACATGCATCACTTGACATTATAAACAGTTCTGACATTATAGTTCTGACATTTTAATCTTTTATATCCTTTAAAAAAAGAGAGAGAATGATGCATGAGACTGTTGCTGGTTCAAGTTTTAAGTTTTTGTATTTATTCATCAGTGACACATTAATATGTCATTGTCACTACCAGTTTTCTCACACCCACACTTCAGAAAGTCACTTTTCTTCATCTAATGATCTCTATTTAGATCCCCTGAAGGTGATGTCCTTCCGAGTGGTCCAGTTTAAACAACTTGAGCATGTGGGAAGAGCTGTGTTTTGGATTTTTGCTCTTAAGCTAATGAAGTTACGGACTTTGAAAAATTACTACTGTCTGTGTACACCACCTCTTGTATTTTATAAAGGGATTTAAAAGAGATTATTCCCATTTAAATTTGCATAATGTTTGTGTGTAATTTGCAGTTATATGAAGTGAAATACCAGTTCAGGAGTTCAATACCAATTCAGTAAGTTTAGCAATATGAATTTCCTTTAAGTTCTTAAGCACAATTTGATACACAGCTGCTTGAGGTGAATGCATTATGGCCACAATTTTCTACTGGTCTCTTTCTTCCAAACTTGTCAGTTGCTCATTAAATGTATCAGTGAAATCAGGTGGCACATGGAAAACCCATCAATTGTGGTCCTCCCAAAGACTTGTTCTGAGACAACGTGAAGCTGCCATTCATTGTGCTGGAGATGCTTTCTACTCATGAAGGTATATTCTGAGTTGATCCTACTGGAATGTTTATTGCCAGTTTAATAGCATAAAAGGAAAAAGAAAGCCTTGTGTAAGCTCGTGGTATGTACACACCTCGGGAAATGCTTTAATGGTTAAGGGCAGTGCTGAGCCAATCATCCTGGGGCTGCTGGAGCCCAAAGGAACGCTTCTGCTTTAAAGCCCCTCATGGGAGAGAAATAATTTAGCACATGCCCTCAAGAAGTGTCTTTGTGAACAAGATTGATGCTGTGTCTGGGGGAGCTGGGCTGCCTGTATCATCACCACAGGGGGATAGGCTTTAATTAAGATCGATGTGCACTGAGAATGGTTAATCTTTTTGTCACCATATTCACCTTGGAAAGAATCACAGGTTTCAAGTTCACTCCTGTTTGATTGTGAGCTTTGCCAGTCAACAAGGTAATTGGTAGATTCTCTTCTAATATTACCTCTTTTACTGGTAAGAAATACTTATGACTTTATGTTCCTTTTGTTGCATCCAAACAGCTACAGGTAATTAGTGTGACAGTCCCCTTCTTCAAACAGTTCTTAATTGTCCTGACATTATCTCCTTTCGTTTTCTGTTATAAAGCCACACTGTCTACAAAACCCATAGATTAACCCATGTCCAGTGCAGAATACTGGAGAGACTGGGAGAGCAGATGGGATGGAGTCACAGAACACCCAAGAAAACCATAGGGTAAAAGAACCGGGGTAAGTAACCTGAAGAGGGACAGGAGATCAGGCCCCACAAAAGGGACATTATGGTCTCCCTATCTCAGCAACCAAGGGAAAAAGTAAACTTACCTTCAGATTAGCAATGTTACAAATAAGAAATGTGAAGCAGTGATAATAACAGTTATAAGCAGTTTTTTCTTCCTGAGGTAACTCCTGGTGAACAGTTGCTATCACACTTCGCTTCTCAAGTACCAAGAGAATTAACCACTCAAATTTGTCTTCTGTGTCTTCACAGAGGGTGCTCAACAGCCCAGAATAACAAATGGACCTTTCCTTGTTCCTCTCTAGATTAGTTTCATCAGCTATCCAACATAACGAGGTACCAGCACATGTGTCAGCATGCAGAATTGTGCATGCTGTGGAAAACTGTTTCTTTAGGATCACAGTAATTTCCTCCTCGCAGGTCACTAAATACCCTCTGAATGACAATGATAGCAAAACTGTTGTCCACAACTGAATCTGAGCAACTGATCTGAAGAGACGACAGTTGGTATTCCATTCTCCTCTGCCATGCTCCATGTAGTCTTCTGGCTTTTTGAAAACATATAGCAATTACAGATCTTTTAAACTCCACTTTCCTTGGAAAACTCAAAGTACACTCAGAATGATAAATTAATGTGGACTTACAGACTGCCTGTGGTCCCATACGAGACAATGATCTTACTGACTGCAAACCAGGACAGAATTTCTTCAGGCTAGCATCTAAGAAACTCATCAAAATCATTCCTGTATCAAATATGTCATATAATTTGGAGTCTTACTAACTATTCAGCACAGTATTTCTGTGGCCTACTGCAGAAGGGTTTAGAGAAGAAATAAAGTATTTTGAAAGTATTTTGAAATACAAGTAGCAATGTATTAAAACCATGATAATTTCTCTTTTAAAAACCAATGAAATATTCATGGGAAAGGTTCACACAGTTTTGAGTGTATCAAAATAAACTAAATTTCCATCAGGCTTCAGGGACAGCTTTTTATTCTTAGCATCTGTTGGCATGTTCCTTCCATCCCCATCCCCAAAGCAATAAAAATGATGGGGTTTATTACACTGGCGGCGTACCTCTGGCTCGTAGCTTTAATGGTTCTGGACAATATGGGAAGAGTTTGCACTTTTCTTCCTCTTTTTATTTCAGTTACAGATATTTGACAAACTGCTTCTGTCCTGGAGGATTTCAAATCCCCCTAGATTTAAAACCCTGCTCACTTTTTAAGAGCTGCTAACACTGAGGGGAAAAAGTGGACCATTTGCAATTAAATCTGCTTTTATTGCTCTTTCATTCTTCCTTTATCATACTAAAGGTTCTCGTATCTTTATTCCCTTGCCCTCATTTATTTTTCTATTAGTTCACTCTTCCCTTTGATACCATGTTCACCAGTTTAGCCTCTAATGGCAGTGTCAGCTAGCAGTCAACTTTTGGTGAGGATCATAATTTAGTCATCTTCCAAGTACTGCAATGACTTCCAATAACATCCCATAAATAGTGAACATCAAAGAACTCACAAACCCCAAACTATAACTTATGACCAGAACTACCTCCAAGCAGAATACTTTCTTCCAATTTTCCAAGGGAGTTCGGGCTCTTGCCTACAACTTCAAAGTGTACAGGGAAAAAAATACACAAAAAAGGAAAATCCAAGCTTTCTTATTATCAGTCTTTTTTTAATTAATATCTAAGATGGTGAGATGTCCAAGCACTAAGTTAGAAACATGCTTTCCTTAGACAGCAGAAAGTGGAAGCTCTCGTAATGAAAGATCAGTGCATCACATCAGATCTACCATCTAGAGCAGATGCAAAATCAAGGCATAGTGCTACTCCCTAAAAAGGAAGCTCCTAGGGTTAGTAAATGCCTCTGGAGAACAGTTGGAGATCTTAACTTGGTAGTCCCTTGTGGTTTTGATTGTTGCAGAAAGCATATTTGTGCCCATTCAGGTACAAGATGTGTTCTGCTGTCACCTCCTCTGCCTCCTGTCCATGAAAAGGGACAAATACTTCCGAGTGTCTTGAGAAGCAGCCAGATGTGAACAGTAGGCAAGAAGCTATTCCCTGGACTAAAGTGAAATGCTGATCAATGGTCTTAAGACAGATGAAAGTGTTAGAGGAGTTGAGAAATTACTGTCCTGCAGGTACCAAAGTTAGGGGGAAATGGTTGGAGAAATAAACTACACTTGTTTCAGATGGAAGAGAAATCCTCAAAGCAAAATCCTTCTATAACCCCCCCAGTTTCTCCTGAAAGTGGTGACGGCAAAGTCTGGGTGTGGCAAGCCAGTCTCTTGCTGGCAGGAGGGAATATTTTATGTGATGAGCAAGCAAATCAGATATGAACGGAGTATGTTGGCTTGTTTGTCCATTTCTTGTCTTCTCAGTCCCACTGGTTTGGACTGCTTGTGGCTGAGGTGGGCTTTTCCCCCTCCAAATCCTTCTTGTTTCTTCTACTTGTCCAAAATGCTATTACAAGCTTGAGGGAGTCAAACCCTGAGAACAAGCAGGAGGGGACAGATAAAAATGGCTTTCTGGCATCTGGGGAGTAGCTTTGCGCTGGAGGAAGCTTTACTCACAGATGGGCTACTCCTGCTGCTTACTTTTGATTTCTTTCACTTCTGCTTTCCATTGACATTCAAGGCGCACTGAGAAGATGAACTTTCATGTTTACTGGAGACATATAATAAAGCATTGCATCTTGTATGTCTAAAAAAGTGACATCTGGAAATAAGAGCCATTGTGCAAGGAGGCCTTATGACACTATTCCCATGATGAGGCTCTGCTCATCAGACTGAATGCAGCATTTTACATGCTGTGGCAATTTGCAGTAAAAATTCCCACAGATGGTGTTAGTGTTTGTGGAGTTTATGAGATTAGTATTTGGCTACAGATTTATCTCAACATGTTTCTGTGATACGATACTAAAAAGAGTGCAGAGATAGAGAAGCCCAAATAAACACAAGATTTCCTTAAAGGAGGTTTTGTTGAGAATCAGTTTCACTGTAACCTCTGTGGTAAGATGGTGATTAGAGACAATGAGCTATATAAATCCAGCTCTGATTTCCACTCTAAAAGTAACCCAAATCTTGACCTACAAGTGACTCCCGATCAGCTTTTGTTTCCTTACATGCTGCTCACGTATGTATGGTATCGCCTCTAAAATATATAAGCAAGGGATCCAAACATTTGATTAGCAGCTCCTTTGCTCTCTCCTTGTTGACATGAACTCACAGTATAGGTCTGGGTCCATCTTACTAGAGCCTAAACACAGACAAATGTCTAAATAAATAAATGTTAACCTCATACATCACAAAAGTAAGGCAGAAAAAACTGCAGAGCAATACTTTTTATTTTCCTTATTATATGGATGTATTATACCAAAAAGCAAACCAAATCTTTTTGTTTGAGCATTTTGATGTGTGATGCTCTACATATTGGGTTAAGGGATGGGGAGCACCGCATTCAGCTTGTCAGAGCAGCATGCTGAACACACATATAGCTCAGGGTCACACAATAAGCGCAGGCAGCTTAGGGATGTTGGATAGTGAGTGAAGAACCACAGTCAAACAGCAGACTGGGAATGTGTCCTCACATGGGGTGTTTTTAAGCATAGGTGTCATTAGGAAGCACTGTCCTGGCTTGTGGAGCTAGGGGTACTGTAGTATGAATCCATAAGTGTTAGATGCCAGATTGGACAAGTGGATACAGGCAAGGTGCTTCAGGACACAACCGCTCTGCAGAGCCCTGTGCTCTGGACTTGTTACTGTGACTGTTTCCTTCACAGGTAAATTGGGACAGTAATCGGTCTAAATCTTCTTGTTGCTGTGGGTTTTGGTTTAGTGTTTTTTTACAAGTAGGGGGATGTAACCCTTCCTTATTGCTTGGAGAAAAGGGCCTCCAAGCACCCACACCGCGTGCATCTTGTCGATGCTTCAAGCAACTTCTCAAAGCTCTCCCTGTACCTCTTGGCCCTGCTCCTGCCTGTATCCACCTTCCCTGAAGGCCCCCCCACCAATGCATCACAGCTTTTTATTTTCTACCATAGGACTTGCAACCAGGTTTTTATTCATCCACTTTGAGTTTCACTTTTCTCCTGCAATCCCGTCCTCCAGATAACTTCACACGAACCCTATCTTAATTTTAAAGCCGCCTTCTCACTTCCTTGGAGAGATTACACAGAACGCAGCAACTAAAGGGTGGGAGGCAAGAAAGAGGAATAAGGTCAGAAATTCAGTACTGCATGCACAAATGCAGCTGTTGCTTGTACTGCAGAAGGGATAAGCCAGACAAAGGAAATTGAAGCCTGAGTCCAGATGTGTTTAATTCCTCACTTTGCAGATCACAGTGGTCAGGAGGCAGAGGTCTGAGGCGAGTTAGACATGTCTGTAAATCTATGACACCCACTGATCCTGTTTGTAGCCATGAATTGTGATGAGTTTTACAATGAGGGAAGCGTCCCTAGCACACCTTATTTTGGGTAGGATATTAAGGCAACTTTACAACATGTGGAAGTATATGTCACATAGTATGTCACATATACAGTATAATATGTGACGTATACAGTATATGTCACATAACTGATTTAGCTAGTTACCTATGATACAAAATTCCTTGAGAATACAGCAGTGTATTTGTGGGCTCCCAGGTGTGGACAGTGGGTGTCCATGTCCTATGAAACCCTACTGCCCTTACTGATGCTGCAGCCCCAGCTTTTTGGGGGCCAACAGAGATAGTGGTGCTCCTATTGTGTTCACATCTCCCTATGCAGGACAGACTCAGGAACACCTCACTTCCCCAAAGCTTGCCACAGACGTAAGAGGAGCAGAGGACTGAAAGGAGGGCAGGGGGGTTGGGGAATAGTAGCTCAGGCATAGCTCCGTTTCATTTTTGTTCTCCACAGGGTGAGTTTTGCTTAGAAAAGGTGTGAATCTTCGGAACTGCGGTGCAGAAAAGCCCATTTCCTGTTTTCTCGTGGCAAGCACGAACTTCTGTGTTCTTTAACCACATACAGCTCCAATAACTAGACGCTGCCACAGCACGTGTGTCAAAATGCGCCATTCTGAAAGTGGCATTTCCCTCTCTGCGCACAGTGCTTCCCTCGGGTAACTGCGAACGTTTATCAGCAGCTTTCTAATGGGGACATGGACACATCTGTTTAATGAAACCTTTTTTAGCCAAGGAATCGTGATCATATCGTCTGGTTTGAGTGACCAGGCATATGTTGTTGAATCATGCAGTCTAAATATTTACGTTGACCGCTTCAGAAATACCTTGTGGGCTAATTCTGGTTTGCCCAGCTCTTTGTTAAGCAATTGCAAATGAGAAACATGCAAAAAATCACAGCTTGTTCATGCATAATTTGTACGCTCACAGCAGAAAGGACTCTGTATCTCGGCTAAATCGTTTGCAATGAATAATTCCACCATTCGGTACAGATGCAAAGCGTTGGAAGTTACAGAACATTATGGAAATGCATCTTCCGTCCTCGGGAGATGGGAGAATTTTAATTCCTGGCACTGAAGGCAGGCTTGAATGAGAATATGATTAAACTTTTATAACTGCTTGATGTTTTCTTGGCTCAATCAATATACTTTTCAATAAGCCCTTGGCCTGTTTCAGAAGTGCTGCCAATATTTGTTGTTGAGTAAATGTGGTTTTATTTTTCAATCCTCCTGATCTGATCAACAGGATGATATTGATCATAATGATCGCTGTGTTCAAACATTTTAAACCAATTTAATCTGCTCAAGCAGGACATAGGTTAGGTAGAGGCGCTGATTACAGCACATCTTTTACTGGCCTCTGTTACAAGCAAATATTTCTTTGGTATCACCTCCAATGTATCGGCCATCGTTTAGTTGTTCAAGCTGGCAGGAGCAGATGGGGTCATGCAGAATGGCTGCTTCCTTTCTTTTGAAGGAAGACCAAAAGGGGGGCAACAGGCAGACCTATGCTCCTCAGGAGGACTAGCGTGCTGGGGATAGACCCCGAACCTTCCCTACTGACACATATGAAAGCACCAAGGGGAACCGGCTGTGATTATTTAGATGTTAATAGTATCAAGCAGAGGGATGGTAGAGTAGAATTTAGGCTGTGCCTAGAGCCTATTCACTGCTCTGCCAATGACATGTGCATAATCTTGGGCAAATTACTTAGCTCTGTGCCTTGGGTTTTCTGTCTATGAAGCAGTGTTCCTAATTCTTACTATGCTTTGTGAAACAGTTTGACACCTGCGCAAGAGAGGCATGATGTTGAGTCGCGTCATTCGTTCGGCACATCCATGACACTCAGTTCTTTGCCAATCCAGGAAGGAACTGCTTCTACAAAATGCCATAAAGAGTGAAGAGTTTGGAGGAAATTCAATCCAGACAGTTTCAGCTGATGCTGAGAGCTGGGGAAGAAAGTGGTAAGTAGTAAAAGGTGCAAGAATTGCTTATTCCTTTTCAAGGAAATTCTCATCTTTGCTTCGACTTTAATACAATCCTGCTAGGTCTCATTCCTGAGCTTTATACCCTACATCCTCAATGATAAATAGTGACATTTGTTCTGACTTCTCCATTTCCACATGTGATGGAAAAAAGGATTGATCATTTCAAAATAATGGCTATCCTAGTAACTGCTTGTTCCTTTTTTCACAGCCATGGTGGTTGAACTTGGGACCTGCCTTAATAAATGAGCTTACAGTCTGACATATTTCAGTGATCAGAAGGCTTAGAAATAACCTGGTGCTGGGTATTTAGCCCCACCAGCAGCCAAGCAACCACATACACTCCAGTGAGACAAGAAAGAGAACAGAAAGGGAAAATGTGGAACATCCCTCCTATGAGGATGGGCTGAGAGAGTTGGGCTTCTTCAGCATGGAGAAGTTTCTGGGTAGACCTTAAAACAGTCTTGCAATACCCAAAGGGGGCCTACAAGAGACATGGAAAGGGACTTTTTACAAGGGCATGAACAGTTAGAACAAGGGACAATGACTTTAAACTGAAAGAGGGTAATTTAGATTAGATATAAGGAAAAAATAGCTTCACTGTAAGTGTTGTGAAGCAGTGGAACAGGTTGCCCAGGGACGTTGTGTCTACCTCCTCCCTGGAAGTGTTCAAGGCCAGGCTGGATGTGACTTTGAGGAACCTGGTCTAGTGGAAGATGTGTCTGCCCATGATAGGGGTGTTGGAAGATGTGTCTGCCCATGATAGGGGTGATGGCTTTTAGCTGCCTTCCACCCCAAACCATTCTACGATTCCTGCTCAGCCCCAGTTTTTATTGCTACAAATGACATTATATGGCATGAAATATCCCTTTGGTCAGTTTGGGTCAGCTGTCCTGCTCTGTCTCCTCCCAGGCTCTTGCACAGCGCCAGCGTACTCATACTCATTTGAGGGGGGAATGGGGAGGCAGGGGAAGTACCAGCAGAGTGGAAGAAAAGAGAAAGCCTTGTGCTTGCAAGCACTGTTCAGCAATAGCCACATAATTAATGTCTCACCAGCACCAGTTTAGCCACAAACCCAAACCACAGCACCACAGGGCTGCCATGAAGAAAGTCAGTTCTGTCCCAGCCAGACCCAGCAGACCAGGAAATGAATGAAAATAGCAAAGAGCATTCTGGCAGAGGACTGATCAGACTGTAACTGATTAAACTACTCCCTCCCAAAATTATATATACTCTTGAACAACTGAGGGCCGTTAACAGCCTTCAGTGAACAAGTGACCCAGCAAACGCAGCCTGAGAGCCCTCTCCAATTCCCTTCCATCAGGCCTGCGCATGATGTTCAGAAGTAGGGAGCTAAATAATGGTAGTCATCCTGATACTGTGTTTGGGAGCTCACCAAAGTGTTCAGCTTGATGAGCAAGATTTTTGATGGCTTCCTGATGGCCGACTGTGCTTGGGGTTTTTTGTGTTGTTTTCTTTAACGTCTTATACAAGCAGAGTTATGGAGTGGCTGGGTGTGTTTAATTACGATAACATTTGGAAACAGTTGTCTGTTCAACAGAATACAGGGACTGCCTTATGCAAAGAAATGAATTTATGACTTTGGAGAGAGTTGTGAGTAGTAAAATACTGCTTTCTGTCCTACCTCTAGGAGAGCAGGAAACGCAGGGCTCCTCGCAGAGGCAGTGGTACGCAGTGCCTGCTGCAGCACCTGGTCTGGGCTGACTGATTTTTCCTGGGATGCTCACAGTCCCTTTACCACAGGCAGCCAGCTCTTCTGCATGCCTATAGCTACTCCCCCTTCTCCATTTCTCAGTGTTTTTTTACAGCCTCTCAATCTCTAATTATATTCACTGACTTGACACAAGCTGAGCTGTGCAAGGATTTCTGGAAAAGAGCAGTTATCCTATGCTTTCATACTCCCCTGTACAAAGAGAGCAGCATGCAATCCGGAAGAAATACACTGAAGAGAGATGAATTTGTCATTTCAATAGTCAATGTGATGTTTTGGCTGTATCTGAAGATCAACATTTACAGAGAATAGATGTGTAAATCACTTTTTATATGGTTCTTCTGAGGATGCTTTCAAAAAATTATTTACTATTCCAGATGCCTGCATACACAAAAGACATTGACTGGAGAGACTTCAGAGCAGAACAGTAAAAATGATCACTTAGTGCAGATGTTTTGATTTATAAAAAAGTGATAAAAAGATTAAAGGGATAAAATACAGCTTCAGGCTGGGCTAAGCGTTGAGCTAGAGAGGACACAGCCGTTTCCAAATACAAATAAACACCAGGAATAAAACAATTACATATGGCAGTATACCACAGAGTAAGCAACACACATACAACTCAGTCCCACAAATTATTCTTCCATGAGCCAAACTAATGAAAGAGAAGCTGAGGTTAAATCTTCTGTCAAATGCTTTGCATAGACCTATCAAAGAATTGCAGAAGATAGATGTGGAGCTTGGCAAAGGAGAGGACAAGCTTCAAGCACTACACAGGCACCAAAGTTCTCTACTTGAAAGTCTGTGTTTCTGCACCATATGACAGAATCACAGAATTGTTAGGGTTGGAAGGGACATCTGGAGATCACCTAGTCCAGTGCCCCTACCAGAGCAGGGTCACCTATAGCAGCTTACACAGGAACACATCCAGATGGGTTTTGAATGTCTCCGGAGAGGGAGACTCCATGACCCTCCTGGGCAGTCTAAATCAGCAATATTTGCTTTTACAGTAAAAAAAGGCACTGTGTTCACTGTTTACTTAATCATAAGATAAAAAAGATGCTGTCTGTCTTCATACTTAGGGAATTTCCTGCTGGCATCAGTCTGCCCTTTCCTAGTGACTGAGCAAGAGTGAGAACCTATCTAAGAACAAAGTCTCAGAAGTCTGGCTTTGTACTGACTCCAGGACCTGGACATTCTCATCTCTCCACCGGTACTGTCCAAGCCCCATGCCTCATGGCACACAGGACAATCACACCTCTAAACCCAGTCACCCCCACTCAGATGAGGAGTGCCAACCACTTCTCCCAGCACTCAGCTTATTCATTACTTCAGAAATAGTTTTAATGATTTATTAAGTATGTCTGCTGGAGTAGAACCTGAGGCAAGGACTTTGTTACGCTAAGTGCTGCATAAACACGAGACAAATGAGTCCCTGTTAATTCACAACCTCGGTAACTAAGCAAGAGATGGCAGACAGCAGACACAAAAAGAAGTACAGAGGAGTGCTAAGGAAAGATAGGCCATTCTGGTCACATAAGAGAAATAATAGCTGCTGTTCCCTAACATCAGGCTTTTAATACTATAGCTCTTCCTCATTTCCCTTCTTTTGCTTGTCTACAGTTTGATGCACTCCTTTGCTGAGCAATGTGAATAAATGCATTCTCCAACTGAAAGTGTTAGCTCATCTTTGCAGACTTTGTGATTCCTAAGTTCATGGAGTTTGATATTTTCGGTTACACCTTGTCAAATATACCAGTTACTACAGGCTAGTAACTGGTATAACAATATAACAAATGTACCAGTTACTACAGGCTAGTAACTGGTTAACAATATAGCAAATATACCAGTTATTATAGGTTAGTTGTCATGCACAACTGCTGAATGCTGCTCTCATTTTCTCACACAGGTGATAGAAGAAATTCTTTGCAATTGAGCTCTCCTGCCACTCAAGTGAAACAAGAATTCAAAACAGCTGTAAGTAACTACTCAACAGATTGTCTGAACAACTGACCTTCTAACAATGAAACTGAAGCAACAGGAATATACCCTTGTTTTCCTATGTTAGCGATTATCTCCAATATAGAACAAGCCTGGGCTGCTTCTATTATCTCTAGTATAAAATAACATTTTAAGAAATTAGAAGACATTACAGTTGTAAAGAGAGTGACTCCTAGGGTAGGAAATGTGAAAGTAATTAGCCTCATCTTATTTGTGCACTGTACTTTATTCTTTAATTATCATAGCATTGCAAGGAGATCACAAAACCCCACAATGAAGGCTGTGATGACCCTAAATCCTAGAGTGAAAAAACAGACTTTATAATGCTTTTTCCGCACAAGTGACTTTATGATGCTTCTAATACCTTTTTTTTACTATGGGAATAGAGCTCTGTTGGAAGAACTGAATAGTTAGTCATCCAGTACTTCCTTTCATCATTCTTTGTATGTGGGGCTTCAGGTCTCACTACGCATTACATTAAGTTTGGCCTGAACCTATATAAACTTGCCTACTAATAAACTTTATACTACTATTCTGACTTATCCCGATATCTGACCATGTTGCTAGTATCCCAGGATTTATTTTTCCAGTATTCAGGGAAGAAATAGTATTATTTCTCTTTACCCATGGGAAAAGAAAGATTATAGGGACTTGGTTCAAACTACTGAAAGCCCACCAATTTTGCCGGCTCAGTCTGAGATAGAATCTAATTTATTCAGGGTACTCATTATTCTGTTTTTCATCTTGAGGGGTTTATCAAAGCATTATATGTTCAAAGCATATCCTCCATCAAAATGAGTAACATGAGAAAGTGCGGAGAGCTTCTGCAAATCTATCAAGAAAATAAAGAATACGCAGTTAGGTGATCGTTGGTGAGATTCTGGTTCTTGGATGATGTGTCCTGCACTCATCCCAGTGGGAGGAGAGCAACAAACATAGGAGCTAGATCAAGTGCATCACCTTTGAACTGCCACACTCATCTTTTCCTGGTAGCTGAAATCGACACTTGTAAATGGCTCTTGTAAAAGGCTTCGTGTAATGGTGGAAGTAAAAGTATACTTTGAAAAGCAGTAAGGTCCTAATGCAGGTGAGACCTGCCAGAAACAGGATAAAGCCTTAACATAGAATTTGTTGGCTCTGGAAACTTTTACAGAGTCTTTAAAAATGGATGAAACTGTACTTTATTTCTGCCATTTCCACTGAAGCAATAAACTGTTAAGTGAATACAAACCAGCTTTAGGCAGGAAGCCATTACGAGAACTGCATCTATATCTTTATCTTGGCAAAACCACAAACGCTCCTGTAATGGGAGCTTCCAGGGAAGGCGATGTGCTGAAAATACTTCAGTTTTTTTAATCTTTCCGTCTTTATTTATTGGAAAGGAACATCTGGAGAATATCGGAGGAAACTGGGACAGCACCCAACCCCTCAGCGCTGGCGGGCAGGCAGCTCGGCAGCGCCCGTTCCCGCCCTCTTCCTCAGCAGCCCCAGGCCTGCAACCCCACCAAGGAGCCGGAGACCGACGGGAAGGAGCCTCACTCATGGCAGCCATTGACATCCACTCCTTCATTGACAACCACTCCTTCATTGACATCCACTCCTTCATTCATTGACATCCACTCCTTCATTGACATCCACTCCTTCACTGACGTCCACTCCTTCACTGACGTCCACTCCTTCACTGACGTCCACTCCTTCATCGACGTCCACTCCTTCACTGACGTCCACTCCTTCACTGACGTCCACTCCTTCACTGACGTCCACTCCTTCATCGACGTCCAC